>WBMY01001920.1:454298-497888 GCA_013397315.1 Donacobius atricapilla | reverse complement strand
CCCCCCCAAAAAAAAAAAGCTTAGACTCATGGCAAGGTTTCTACATATGTGTGAAGGAATTAAACCATTAATATTTGATAAAAATTCATGAGACTCTGCAAGTACCAGGGATTGAGATGAAAACTCTGCCTCATATGCCCAGACTGTGGGGAAAGGGGCTGCCAAGTGCCCCTGTCTTCACTGGGATGGGCTTTTCCTGACAAGGGTGGCAGTATGGGGTGGAAGACTAATGGGAAATTATCAGACTTGTAGGATAATTTAGGGGACCTGCTGGAAAAGATCTCTGGAGTTTTTTGTTCTGACTTCCAGCTCCAAGCAGGGTCAACAGCAAGTCTCTACCTCCATGGGCTCCTCTCTGCCCTAGGAGTGTCCATGTGCCTCCCAAAAAACGTGTGGAGAAGAGATGAGAGAAACAACTGAATCTGGCTCAATCTGCTCTTTAGCAGAACTTCAGCTAGAGAAGGCCCTGGATTGCCCCATTTCAGACTGTTGCTCCTTGGAGGTAACAGCATGAGGCTGGGCAAAGCAGAGTTGTGGCCACTCAGTGTGTCCCCATGCCTGTTTCTCCATGGCATGGTGCCGCAGGGTGTTTGACCGCTTGTCTGGAATGTGTAAGCTTGATTTCCATCCATTGTCTCTGCCAGTGCTGAGATTTTGGCTACAAGGAAGAGCCTGTGATGGTGAGAACTAGTCCAGGTGATGTGCTGTCATGCTGCCTGCCAGCCACAAGTTGGGTCAGAACAAGGGCAACTGGTCATTGTTTGTGGCTGAATATTCCCAGGGGCCTGGGATAGCACACCAGAGCAAACCAAGACAAAAATCCTACCTCTTGGATTTCCAAATCCCAGCCACAGCCCCATGGAGGTGTAAGATGTGGGCAGAGAAAAAGCAGAGGAGGAGCTGGGGTTACTGCAACACACAACAGATGTGGGATATTAGCTGGCTCCTCGACACTGCTCCTGCTGCAGCTAGTGGGCATTTTGCACTCTTGTTTGCTTGTTGTTCATTGCTTAATGCCTTGCCTGGCAGTTTTCCTGACAAGCCTCCACCTGCAAGTGAGCAGCTTCTACTCCAACCCCTGGCAGAGCAGATTGTGTCCCAGTTGGGGATGTTTCTCAGTGAGATGCTGGAGGACATGGGAGAGAGAAACAGGACCTGGGGAACCAGCTGGTCCTTGGAATAGCCTGCTGTCTTCATCCGAGCACCTTTCCACTTGTCAGGAAAGCTTTTATTTATCCAGAGCAGACAAAATTGTTAGGAAGGTAATAAAATAGAAAGGCTGAGGTTCTGTGGGCACCTTGTGGGATGCTGCTTGCTTGCTTTTAACAGGGAGTAATTTTTTTTCTTAAATTGGAAAGTGTCCTTTGAAGGTACCCTGGGGTGCACCACCATTCCTACCAGTCATCCATGCTGAGGTTGGAGCTACAGCCTGTCCTTCACACTGTGCTGGTGTGTAGTCTTTAGCGTGTAATATTTCTGAAGACTTGCAAGACTTGATTTTCCTTCTCTGTTCTCCACAACCCCAGTGCAAAAAACAGTTAGAAACTGCACTTCTAGCAGAGAGTCCACAGTTGTTCCTATATCTTCTCTCCTCAAACACATCTTTTCCTGTCACTGGAGCAAATCTTGGTAGAGGCAGAGATGTTGCACTGGGATGAGTGAGACTAAAACCACCAAGAGAAGCTTGCAGGACAGCCTGATAGAGTCTGTTTGTGCTGGTTCCTCCCAGGTTCCTCTCAGATGAAGCAACTCCTCTAATCTGACTATCAGCCCTTGAAGTATTCAGCCCAATCTCTGTAGCTCATCTCCAGTTTGAGATTTTATCATAACTGAAGAAAAAATTCCTTTTGAATAGAAGAGACATTGTCCTTGTTAGACTCTGAAAGCAAAACACGTGCACATGGCCCTGGTGCTTTTGCTGCAGGAGTCATTAAATCTGTTTAATTTGGATGTATCAATGTGCCTGGTGTCTGATGCATGGCAGGCAAGCATCAACACACCAAAGCTTGGGCACCCTCCTGCAGGAAGGCCTGGGCTTCAGGAAGGGGAAGAAGGGAAGTAGGAAACCAAAAACCGGGCTCAGGGAGTGATAATTTGCCACTGCTTGATTAGGAGGATTTAAATAACCCATTAGGGAGCAGGCAGGAGAAATTTGTTGGTCTTATGAAGTGAGCGGCCACTGTTTTTAGAGCTGTGCACAGGATCTGCCAGGCCCAACAGAGGATGGGCCCAGGGGATGTTTTTGCTTAGGAGAGGGAAAGTGCTGTGCAGCTGATGTCAGTAGCTGAGCCGTGAGGGAAGGGCATTACACCATGGCAGTACAGTGGTCGAACATCCCCAAGGATATGCCTGTAAATTGTGTTTCCATCTAGTGTTTGGGAAAGAAGGAGCAAGCCCTGTGCCCTGAGGGCTGTGACAATGGGATGTGGCTGTCAGGAGCACTGAAATACCCAGGAGAGGTCAAATTTTAGCAGAGGAAGAACCCGAAGAAATGTGGGAAAGGAAGTTAAATAACTCTGGGTCCTGGATGCTGCGGTCAGTCCCCCTGACTCCAAGTAAACATTCTGTTGCCCAGCAACCTTGAAGTTGTAGGTTGGAGTAGCCATGGGGGCTGTTATGGAGGTTGGAGTAGCCATAGGGCCTCTCTCCAGGGCTGGAATAGCCGCAGGGCTGCAGAGGCCACAAGTCAAGTAAGGTCTCAGGAAAGCAGAGGCAAGAGGCTCCCAGGGCTCATCCCCTGCCTGGTGCCTCCCACACTGAGCCCTCAGAGTTCAAGGGCAGCCCCTGAGCTGAGCTGAGAAAGAAGCAGTGCTCACAGGACCTGGGCTCTGCGTTTCCTGCCGGTGTCTGGAGCAATGGAGACCTGGAGCAAAGAGATACCAGACTATTTCCCCAGGATGTACGAGGTGGAACTCCCATCCTTGCTCAGGTGAAGGGGCTCTTCCACCAGCCTTCATTCTCTTCTCCTGCCTTTCCATCCCTCTGTCCCTCACCATGGCAAACTCCCATGCCTTATGTCCATCACTTCTGCTTCCTCTTGTACCCCCTTCTCCAGCTCTGTTCCCCCCTGTAACATCTCCTTGCTCTGCCCAGGGGGGTGCCAGCTGGGGATGGATGGGGGATGCCATGCTGCCAGATGGGATCTGAGATGGTGTTGGGGTGCTCTGCCCCATCACCATACCTGGGACACAGTCCAGCATCAGAGCAATCCAACACCCAACTTGACTCAGTGTGTAACCTCAAGGAAAATTCCTGTGGCAGGAAACTCACAGTGACAAAGGAGAATTCCCAATATTCACTTATTCACCTCCTGAAGAAGAAGAAAGAAGCCCGAGAGATGGAAAAGTCCCTAGCAGAGAAAGACGAGGTGAGAAAGATGGGTGGGTGCTGGGGCATGGTTGGGATGGTTTGTGGTTTTTTGGAGGCTTTTTGGGAGGCAGGTGACAGATTTTGGGTGCAGGCAGCCATGTCACCCTCACTCTGGTGCTGCCAGGCCTTCAGGGAGAGGTTTAAAGTCATCGCTGACTCCTGGAGGGACCTGCATGCCAAGAGGACCCAGCTGAAAGCCCATGTGGAGAGATCTGGAAGGACTGTCCAGGTACACCAGGTGACCTAGAGCTGCACCACCAACTCCTCCCCTCCCTTGGTGAGGAGGGTCCAGGGCCTGCACTCCTGTTCCAGCCTCCTGTTTGAGACTGGAGCAGTGAAGAGCAGGACTGGCAGGGCACAAGGTTTTGTACCACAGATATGGAAAACCCTGATAGGTCTTGTGTGGAAAAGAGCTTTTCCTGTACCAGTTTGATCTCCAGTGGGCCCTGAAGGGTGTTAGCCTTGCCCCCACTGCTGACACCCAGCTGTCCTGAGGGTGCAGATCCAAGCAGGTCTGAAATTCAGACTGCCATCCTGGGTACCTGTGTCCAGGACCAAAGAGTCAATGCAAGAGGGATGGCCCTGTGAAACAGGGTGAGGAAATGTTCCCAGGGTGGTCCAGTACTGCTCTCTCCTCTCTGAAGATATGTCCTACCAGTGCTGATAAGGGATCCAGCTCCATCTTACCTTGCCTTCCTTTCCCTCTCTCTGCATGTACATGTGTCCTGGTGGGGGAAACCACCAGGAACGTGAAGAGTTAAGAATCCAAGCTCTGAAGATAAACAGCAAACAGAGAGAAGAGAAGATGAAAAAGGATAGTGAGCTTTTGAGAGCCAAGACTGAACTGGAAACCCTCAGAAAAAAACCACCAGAAACTCTGCAAAAAAGCACAGAAATACTCCATCTTCAAGAAATACCTGGAGGATGTGGTGAAGGTCTCATGGGTGAATTTGGACATAAGTGAGATGGATCACGGCCTTGGGGAGAGCCGTAGATAAATGCTAAAACTAGAGAAGATAAGGGAAGTCCAGGTCATTGGACACTTGCTCAAACCCAGAGACCTCATAAGGGGTGGAAAAACCAACCTGCAACCAAGGTGAACCACAGGGAGCAGAGTTACAGTAGGAGAACCAGAACAGCACGTGGAAGATTGAGAAAAGCAAAGAAAATCCATGAGAAGGGGGAAAAGCTCTGGGCTGGGAGGTATGGAGACACCGTTTTGTCACAGTTTCAGGGCAGATGAATTGTTTGGGAGAAATGAAAAGCTGCCCAGAAAGTGTCTCCAGGCAGTTGTCAAAAAGCTGTGCTCTCTCTCAAGGATGTCAGGACATCACTCATACTCCAACCACCCCATTTGTGGCCTCCCAGGTCCTGGGGATGTGGCCCTGGAAGCTGCAGTTGTTATTAGTGCTTTATCAGAGCACTGCTCACCGGGGGAAAAGGTGCAGTGCATCCCCTTGCCTATGGCAGTGACAGCTGTGGGTGTGACAGTGGGAGCCCACCACACAGGGAATGTATCAATGCCCTGGAACCAACTGAGGCAATAGTCTAATGGAAAAGGACGGAATCCCAGAACAGCTGAGGCTGGGGAAGGTGGGAAGATCTTTCAGGAGGGAGAGGCACTGGCCCTGGTAAGGGCTGGGTGCCAAATGGCATGAGACCTGCAGATGGTGAGGTGAGGGTGGAGAGTTACTAACACCAGGAACCCTGTGCTGCAGTTTGAGGACATCTCAGAAATCACTTCATGGTGAAAGTTGCTGGTGAGGTCACAGAAGGACCTCCTGCAGTCACAACAGGGGTACAGGCAGCTGACTGAGCAAGACAAGGTGTTCCTGGAGCAGTACAAAGCAGAGAAAGAAACTGAGATGCTTCAGTACAAAAATGACCTGATGCAGCTCAAACTACGTTTCGACCAAGCTCAAAGTGACATCCCCCTCTGGGTAAGGAGTTGTGGGGTGGGCAGGGGGGAAGATCTCTCCAAGCCTGGCCCTGTCAAGACTGACTAATGGCTCATCCTTCAGCCATGGGGTCATGGCAGAGTCCGGTAACAGTCTCTGGGATTGGAAGAGATTCCTGATTTCATCCCCCTCCATGGGGTTGGAGAAGGATGAATGGCAGACCAGTCTGGAGTATAGAAGTTAGGGTCTCCAAGCCAGGATCTCTGGTGCTGACACATTGCCTTTGCTAGGGCATATCCCCATGCTGCATGTGCCCTCTCCTTCCAGGAGGCTCGCTGGGCTGACATCCAGAACAGGACTTCCAAGAAAACTAGGAAGCTGTGGACTATCAAGCTGGCCATCCACAACCTTTTCCAGTCCACCAGCACATGGCTGCAGGCAGAGTGGAATGTGTTGGAATATAACAGCCACAGACAGCTGAACATGGTAAAGCCAAGCCACAAAGAGGAGCAGTAATGAGTCTCCACTGCCCCAAGGGAGGGGAGAGCCCACAGACCCAACTTTCCTTTTCACTGGGGCTCTCTCTCAGGTATGGGGAAGGGGCAGGGCACACCAGGCAAACCTGTCTCTTCTCAGGAGGTAAAGCAGGGTTCTTGCCTGGCAGAAGGAGTGGGAGTCAGGCAGGCTGAGGCAGGGGATGCAGATCAAGCCATGGCCAGCCCTGGTTTTGTTCACCCTTGCCCTGAACTCAGACTCACCCACAAAGTCTATTCTGGTGGTGCAGATTTAGTGAGGCAAATGCCTTATTCTGCTGCTCAGTTTGATTGGTGACATTTGCCATCTGAAAGAGCCAACAAACCTCCCTGTGGCTCCTGCTCCTTTCCCTGCCCTGAGCTCTGCCATCTCTCTTTCCCACCCTAGATACTGCAGTTTATCCAACACCTTAAAGACATCCAGTTCTATGCAGGAGATGCAGAAGCAGCAGAGGGTCACTACACCTCTGAAGACAAAAGGGGCGTGGCAGCATGACCTGTCCTGCCAGTGAAGGTTCAGTGGGTTGGGAAGGGAAAGAGGAGGTCAAGAGAAGCCTACAGATACCCTAGACTAAAAGAAATAATAAAGGTGTCTCTTCATGTTCTGGGAGGATTGGACAGGAAACTCCATCAGAGTTTCTCCATCCCACAGCTTCACTCATAGCTTCACCCCAGACACCACTGGGGGGCCTTCCTTAGAATTCTGGTTGCGTGACACAGTGTTCCTGCAAAGCTGGCAAGATCATGAGAGCAGGCTGGGACAGGAATATGGTT
Source organism: Donacobius atricapilla (assembly GCA_013397315.1). Taxonomy (NCBI): domain Eukaryota; kingdom Metazoa; phylum Chordata; class Aves; order Passeriformes; family Mimidae; genus Donacobius; species Donacobius atricapilla. Next base: position 491,314 of record WBMY01001920.1, on the reverse strand, counting down.
TCAAACAGGGATCAGTACTAATGTTCACATCTGAACATCCCACTCAACCTAAGCTCGTAGATATTTGAGAGACATGTCACGACAAGGTGGGGAGACTGTGCTTCAGGAGAGCTTCAGAGAGTTGCCACCACCACAGCCAGCATTTCCATGGATGTGGTTTTCTCTGCACAGCCATGTGGTATGGACTAAAGCTCAGCTTCCCCTCAAGCTCTTAGGGAAAGTGTGGAGAATGGATATGGGTGAGAGATGAGCCAGGCAAAGCTGAGCATTTAGCTGTTCATCACGTGTGCCACCATGATGAATGCAAAACAAGAGGACTAACAGTTGTTCTGGGGACACACTGTGGTGCTTGGTCAGGCTCCACAGTCTTTTGGAGAGCACATTTTTATGCACCAAGGCCTCAATGACATAAGCTTACAGATTTTGAGGCAAGAGGCCATTGATTACATGCTCTTGCTTCCTGCTCTTCTGTCCTGAGCTGGGGGAAGAAGAGGAAATAAAATTTTCTGAGACTGGGATAAGGTTGCACAATGCAATGCAGAAATGCTGTGTGTGATGCTCAGCTGTCCCCATGCTTTGGATGGGATTTGGGAGGAGCAGGGCTGGAAATGGAGCATCAGGGAATGAGTTTTGAGGGTATGTCCCAAAACACTCACCACTTGTTCAGAGAGATGTTTCCACTTTTCTCATCCTCACTGTGGCACAGTGTCCTTGCAATTGCTGTTTTTTTAGGTCACAGCCTAGACATAATTTGGAATAATTAGAAATTGGTGGAAAAAAAGCAGTTCAAGTTCTTCAGTGTAGTGAGCATGTGAGTGAGCATGAATCCCAAACAGGCTCTTTTTAGCCAGGCAGGTTCTGCCATCCACTTGGTTTGATCTTCCAAAAAAACAGGGTGTGAACTTTGATATTTCCATGTTGTATGGCAAGAAATAACGTGTCTGTAACAGTTTTAATCCTGGGTATTACCTCTCCTCCAAACTTCAAAGATTTACTGATATACACACCCTGCCTTCCCGCATGCGGGCAGGTAATTAGGAAGAAAAAAAATCCTCTTTGTGTGTTGGTACATGTCCTTCTTAGCAATCCCAATTTCCATAGGGATCACATGTGGTTGAAATGCAGCTCTTGCTGGTATCCTGTGTACTTTGTAGTGTATTGTGCTCATAAATAAAAAAGTGGGACAAATTTCAGTACCTAATCTTTTACACAAGAGAACTAAATGAGGGCTTCAGAGCCCTGTGCCAACACAGGAATGAATAACATCTTAATACTCTTACAGGAAATTTCAGAATGGTATAAATTGAATATTTTAGATTGAATGGTTATGTGGATTATTACCTCTGATTTTTAAAAAATATTTTTCATGATAAAGGTTAAAACCAACAAATTAAAGCCTCTAATTAACATCCTCTTAGTTGGGAATATGACTATTATGGAAATATTTCCATTTTATAGCTATGCTTTTAAAATGAGGATACAGAAATGTAGAACTTACATCTCAAAAAATAATATTTCTTTAAATATTCTCACATGAGCCTGATCCGGTTGCCTGCATTTCCCCATATCACACTGCCATGAGCCAGGAAATAAGGCTAAAATAGAGAATCTCATTTCTTGGTTTGTTTTGGTTTGGGATTTCTTTTTTTTTTGGTTCTTTTTGTTTGGGTTTTTTAATGAATTAATGAACACCTCTTTTTAAATTAAAAAAAAAAATGAAGGAAAGAAAAGCCTTACACTTTCTTTCAGGTGACTACCAACTATTAACTGAGACAAGGTAGTGCAATGCCTCTGTTTCTTCTTTAAATTCTAGTATAACTGAGGTTTTTTGACATTAATTGGGCTACTAAGAGTGCTGGACACAGGCTGAAACTGAAATCTGAGAGCATAACAGGAATCCATGCAGTGGTTAAGGAGTATCAGGGAAAATTTATACTTGGAGTTATATTGAAATAATTCCTATGTATCTTCACTGGAATTAATGAGTTTATTTTGGATTCATTCTCTTGTAAGTAGGAGGTTGGCAGCTGCAGGGATAAGAAAGTGGCTTCCTCCGAATTAGGAGAGAGAAAGAAAAGAATGCAATCTAGGAAATGACACAGCATTGGTTTCTTAAGAAAAACCTCTTTCTATAACTTTTTTTGTCTTTTTGTATATTTTGCAGAGGAAAAAATTGTAAAAATTAAATGGAATGGTAGATATGTGTGAGGGAGACAGGATGACTCCTGTTCAGAATTTGGTTTAAAATTTGAGAGTATTCATGTGGTTATTCCTCAGCATGGCAGATCTTTCTCGTGGGGGCAGGCAGCCACTCAGATCCACTCTCTTTCCTTGTGCCACACAGCACTGGGTTGTGTACAAATTAAGGACCAACAGACCATGCAGTTCCCAGGTGGGCCTTGGGGTCACTCTTTCATTAATTAAGAGCTCAAATCCTGGTGTACAGCAAATCCTCCACTGCTATGGGGAATTGCAGCAAATGCAAGTGCAGCCCAGTCACTTCATGTGAGTAAGTCAGGACAAATTCCCAGGATTACTGTGGTTATGTGATGTTTATCTCATGTTACATCCTGGGCTTCAGGGCAGGATGATCGCAGTGCCCTGCTACACATGTACCTGTTCCCTGCTGGAGCCCCAGAGGTCTGGGATTCCTGGGGGCCATGATACATTTGGGGTGAAACATCTCTTTTTGTGCCCCCCAGTACTGGGAACTATTGGATTAAATGAGGAATGTTGCGTCCAGGCTTGTCCTCTGCCAGGCTCTCACCTTCCACGGTTCCTATAAAATGCTGTTTTCAAGTCCACAAATATAATGTACAGCCCAATTTGATCCTTCCCCTCTGCTCTGCTCAGCTGCGTCCCCACCTGGGTCTCAGGTGGGATCCAGCTCTGGCATCCCCCAATGTAAGAAGGACATGGAGCTGTTGGAGCAAGTTCTAGATGAGGTCACAAAGATGCTCCAAGGGCTGGAGCACCTCTGCTGTGGAGACAGTCTGAGAGACCTGGGGTTGTTCAGCCTGGAGAAGGCTCTGGGGAGATGTTACAGCGCCTTCCAGTACCTAAAGGGTCTCCATGGAGCCGGAGAGGGGACTTTGACAAGGTCATGGCATGATAGGACAAGGGGGAATGACTTTAAACTGACAGAAGGCAGGTTTAGATTAGATTTTGGGAAGACAGTCTTTACTGTGAGGGGGGTGAGGCACTGGAACAGGTTGCCTGGAAAAGCTGTAGATGTCCCATCACTGAAAGTGTTCAAGGCCAGGCTGGATGGAGCCTTGAGCAACCTGGTCTTGTGGAAGGTGTCACTGCCCACATCTGGGGGTTGGAATAAGATGATTTTTAAGGTCCCTTCCAACCCAAAAAATTCTATGATTGTACAAAATTCAGCCCACTGTGGGCACAGCACATGCTCAGTGGTAATGGGAGTGGCAATGTTCTTGGTCTTGGCTGTGAAGTATTTGCAAGATGAGAGTGCGGTAAAGAGTACTGTGCTGTAATTTTTGTTCAAATGGCTTTAAAGGAAAAAAAAAGAGCACCCAGTCAGATATCAGCTCTGAACTGGTCAGGCACTTGAACTAAATGGTTGTTGTAAGTCTCTTCCAAGTGAAGTAGTCTATACTATTCAAAATATCTAGGGTTTGATATTTTGTTGTTCAGTCCTAACACACAGAGGTACATGTGTGATTACAGCAGTGCAAAAAAATAGGTAAATTTTATGTCTTCATTCCTTACTTTTAAGATGTGTGTAGTTCCAAATGCTGCCATTATTGTGGCATTATCACAGCTGAAGGTCATTTGGTGGTCCTGGGTAGGTCGTTGAAATGAGGATAAATAAAACAACGCAAACCTCCATCGGGCATTGAGTACTGGGCAGAGAAACTTCATTTAAACGTCTTTGATGGCTGAGAGACATGCTTTGGATGAGCAATAGCTGGCTGTCAGTTTGGCAACACAACTATTCAGGGGCAACCAGCAGCAAGAGTATTTGGTTGATGAGCCAGTTTGCACCAAGAGCTCCTTGTGAGGGCCAGAAAAAAGACTGTGCTTCAGCTTAAGGGAAGGGGGAGCAGCTGGAAGAAATACTCAGCATAGAGACTACATGAGGTGTTGGCTGGAGCAATGCTGAGTGCATGTGAGCTGGACTTTGTGTATGTGGGTTTGCAAATAGGCGGGGTCAGGCACCTGCTGAGAAGCTGCACATAGAAGGTGACTCTCTTGTGTTCGACAGGTAGGAAAAAAGTGGGGGAAACGAGTTAAATTGCTTGCAAAAAATCAACCCAGTGTTTATGTAACAGCCAGTGGTTATTTTAAAACCAGAGAGGGATGCCTGTAAAGCAGAGTGTTGATGATGAGATAAACGTAAATATGTATAAGGTCCTGGACAGGAAAGGATAATCTTTCAAAGTGAGCATGTACAGCTGCTCACACTTGTTCACAAACGCTTCCAAAACGCGTCCAGTGAGAATTCCCACGCAATCCCAAGTAAATTGCAGATTCAGGAGGAAGCCATACTGCTGAATAACAGATGTTCAAGTCACTGCTCACTCTCTGCCTCCCTGGATGGTGAGGTACTGCAGGCTTGCTCCACACCTGCCCTTTTCTCCCCACTCCCAGTCCTCTTACTCGTGCCCTGCTCCATACAGACACTTTGATTCATTTTTCATGGATATACATGTGTGCACATAAAGTGCACAGTGAGGAAAGAAAAATATTAGAAGCACCTGGTGGGAGCTTCTGGGGGAGAAATACCTTCAAGAAGGTGAATCAGAGCATTTTTTTTTTACCTCTGCTAGGTATCAGGTGATGGGCAAAGGGCTGAGGGTGGGGCTGGGGACTTGCATCCCTGTTAGAACCTCCACCTGGAGCAGATCACCTTTATCTGAGAGGTGTAAAGTGCTCCTGCTGCTGCCAGGGAAGGCAGGAACAGCGAGAGGGACAAGAGGCCTCTGGAGGATGAGTAAAGAGGAGTTCAGAAGATATGCATGGGACAATTCCCTCAGGGTGAGTAAGCCTCTGGGAGTGCACCAGTAGGATGGTGATAAACAAGAATTTGCTGTTCTCCATGAACGTGGCACCTTGGGTGGATTTAACCAGCTCCCCTTTTCCCTCACTGTGTTTATATCACAAGATCTATTTGTTAGAATATTAATATAAAGCATATAGTTGATCCATAACATGCTGTATGCTTCTGACTTGTGCCGTTTTCTTCTCTGTATGCAGCTCCTCACACGATGTCTTGGTGCGCCTGCACATCTATTCAAAGCTCATGAATTCAGGGAAAGACAACTTTTATGCAGTGTCAGTCTGGTGGCTCTTGCTCTTCTAAACCATGTTACAGGAAGAGGAGTTGAAGACACAAGATTTCAAAACTGACCCAAAATTCACAGTACCGCTTTTGCATGATATATAAATATGAGGGACCACAGGAACCTCTTGTCCTGGGGAAAGACTGATAAGAGACTAGAGTCTGGCATTCTGCTAGGCCTAAGGGAATAGTAGCTGTAAATTAACATAACAAAGATAAAGTTTTATAATTGTTTTCATTCTAACTTGGTTAGCAATTTGTTACAGTTTTCAGCTTTTGGGATGAAATTTTTTTGGGCTTGTTTTCAGACTGGGGAAAAAAAGCACACAAATGTGTGTAAACTTGTTTAAGCTAAATATTATTAAATAATCTCTGCATCTAAAGAGAGATAGGAAACTTGTATCCCATTATTACTTCCTATGATTCCTTCAGTGAATGTTGATAAAGCAGAAACAGCTGGGTTTTTTTTGCACTGAAGTGTGGGCCAAATGTGCCTGATTTTATGAGCTATTGCTGTTCTTTTTGGCCTTGTGAGTTTTTGAAGGTCTTATTATATTATTTTGTTTTCAGGTCTGCAAAGCTAGCAAGTTCCATGAGACAAAACTCTGATTTGAGAATTGCATCAATTGCTCAGGATTCTTCAAATTGTTGCAATTTATATTAGAAAGACTAATGCCAGGAAATTCTCACCCAATTTCCCTGTGCCTGTACTCCTTCTCCTTTGGATGCCTCTCAGACAGGAGCTAGTCTGTGGTACCCCAAAGAGGTCTGGCAGCCCTGTGGCTCTGGTAAAGCTCATTTCTGTCAGTAAAACCCAAAGTTTGCTTTGTAACTACCAGTAGCATGTCAGTAAGGAAGAAGAGACACATTTGATAGCTGGAGTTTGAGATGATCTTTAAAGGCCCCTTCCAAACCAAACTATTTCTATGACCTATTCTGTGGCTGCTGGATTTGGTTCATATGGTGTAAAAAATTGTACAATAGCCTGTGTCTGTGAGTGCATCAGAACTGGCATTGACTCACCTCCTGCTCTGAGGCTCAGCAAGGCACTGATGTGTGTGCGTGTGTTCGTTAAAATAAAATTAATGACATGCTGCTGTAATAAAACAGATTTATGTCTGCAACTGGTATATTTTCTAGTATATCAAATCCAGTCAGAATTAATTTCATGGGCTTATTGTATTCTTAGTGCCACAGTTTTAAACCCAGTAAAAGATGCTCAAATGGTGATGGAAAAAAACAGTGAGAGCAGGCTGGAAAATCAGCCCCTTGTTGCTTACCCTGAATTTATATACAGACCTTGACATTTGAGCTTCTGGAATTTTTCAGTGATACGTAAAATTAGACCTTCATATTTGTTTTTATTTTCTATCTACCATTCATATTGTTTGCTTTGGTTAAGTTTCTAATTTTCCTTTTATACAGTCCCTGCACACTGGTTAAACATACTTGGTGGGAACATTCTTGCTCAGCTTGTAGGAAGATACTTTGCTAGGGGGACCTGCTTGGATCCCAGATTGCTGATAGTTACAACTGGAAACTTGGGATGTATTTTCCCTCTTGAAGTCAGGTCCACTAGCAAATATCATACCAGAAGAAGCCAGGGTAGTAGCGTGACTGCTCGATTTGGTTGTAAACTGTGTTCTGTCCTCTGCCAGTGACAGTTTCAGGCATTTTAACACCTCAGGTAACCCCCCTGTGCCCATTGGAGTGACAGTGATTTGCCTCTCTGTGCTGTCACATACCTTGATTAGTTCAGCTTTGCAAATCTTAGAATCCTCAGACATTTCAAAGAGTTGCTTCAGCACAGATCATACTCCTAAACCACTATTTTGATCTTCAGAGCTTCTTTTGCTTTCGCTGAAGGTACTTTTTTTCATAAGCAGAAATCTTTTATCAGCTCAAAAATTTTTGCTGTTTTCTCAAGAAATGGATTCTTAACCCAACTGATATTAGCAAAGCCACTGACATTACACGTGCAACTCTGCTCCTGGGCTTAGAAGATCTGTTGGCTGAAGGTTATGAGTTTTGAGGAGTAAAATTCTTGCTTTGGTTCTAGTTATATCATGTTCAAAGCCCAGAATTATTTCAGGAGTTCATTTGATTGAGTTTTACAGATTAGGTAAAACTGATCTGGGTTATGATTCATATTTATCCTGTGGTGACTGGATATCCAGGTTATTCCCAAGTGCTTGCACAACCCAGTGTCTTTCCATTTAATCTGAGAGTGTTTTTCTGGCTTGTGGTATGCTCAGAAACTTGTCCTCTTTCCACTCTGAAAGCTGATGTTCGTGCAGTTGAAGTTTTTATATAGGTTGTGCTGTCCCTTCCAAAAAGTAACACATAAAGTTGTTTGATGGAAAACTAATATGTCATTCTTTGAGGTTACAGCTACCCTAATATTTTAGAGGACATGAACTGTTTTCATGAACCGTTAAAAGCAAAAAAGTATTTTCCCCAATAAAGTAGGCAACCCTCTGCTCAAGGCAAATTCAGGGGGAAAGGAGGATTTGTCCCTCTAAACCAGCCCTGGAGACAGGTGAGCTGCAATTTCATTCTTACACCAGGTAATCCACTTCTCTGCTTTGGCAAGTGTCCACTGCTAGGGAAGCTGGGCTGTGAGAGGCAGCAGGGCCCTTGTAGGTGAAGAAAAGCTTTGCTCCAGGTGTTTCATCAGTTGGGAAAACAAATAGAGGTGAGGGAAGGGAATGAGGTGGAGACTGAAGGCAGAAAATGTGTGTGGGATGAGTAGTGTGGCCTCATGTAGCCCCCAGCTCAGGTTGTGTGCTGGCCACATGCCTTGGAGAGGGGCTGGGGGGACTCACCCTGGCAGGAAGACGAAGAAAAGGGAACATCATGATCATGAGAGAGCTTTTGGTTTTTCTTTCAGTGCTGGCAAAGAGAAGTAAGGAAAAACTCGGTATAATGAAACAGTGGGGAATTCAAAATCCATGGGAAGGTGGATGCTTTCATGCAGCCTGAGCCTGGTGGGTCACAAATATATCCCCCTGCCCCTCAGCCTGGCCCAACAAATTTGGGATAAAGCAAACCAAGAGCTGTGCTGAGCATGCTGTGTTTGCTCATATTTTGTATTTGTTAATCCACCCATTCATTCATGAGCTGCTTAAGGTGTTGCTAGAGTTAAATCCTGAAAAGATACACAAACAAACTCAGCACACAGAACCCTTCCTCGAAGGGCTGTGCAGCAAGCAAGCCCCAGGGAAAGCTGAGAGGAATGCAGCAATCAGAGCATAACTCACTCTGTTAGTAATTTTTTTGACTCTATCTTGTGGAGAGTTTATTTTGGCAACTGTGGAGCATGAAAAAAACCCTCGAGTATTCCAGTTGTGAGTATTATATATCTTTCCTGATCTGCAGAGGACTGCCTGATGGGATAGGGCAATGGATAGAGTCCATGGATGGAAGGACAAGACTTTCCTGACAAAACCATAATAAAACTTTCAAGCTTGATAGCAGACAGAAAATTGCCGACAGGTATTTTCTAGTGGAATTAATCCTGGAGGAAGATTTGTGTAGAGCTTCACAGTGGATGTGGAGCCATATTCAGTTCCAGAAAGAACAGAATTGTTTCTGCGGGGTAATAACTTCAGCATGTCAGTGATATCACTGCAGGACACTGTAGGGAGACAAGGCACAGATGTAGTTTTCTGAGAGGCAGCAAGGAAAGGCAGTTGTGGGTTGGGTGATAGTTGACAACAAATATCTACTCACCTACCTATAAGGTGGGAAAAACCTGCATAACCTGCAGCTCCCACCATGCTCATGGGACACAAACATCAAACTCAAAAAGAAATACAGGATCAAAATAATCCACTCTTAATTGATGTGCAAAGAATAAGCATCTTACAAAGGTCTTTTGATGAACTAATCCAAACTAACATTCACTTACAGCATGTTCTTGCAAAAGCTTGTGGTAACGCTGTGGAAACAACATTATCTGCTTTCCTCTTTTCATGTCCCTTTTTGTGGCAAAGGAGTTGGGAGTGTGTCTGGATCAGCCCCTGTTGCTTTGGGCCACAGGAACAAAGGTGATGCAGCAGGAAGCACCTGATAGCCCTTAAGATATCCCCAGTGCATCTGTGTCCCTTGAGCAGGCAGGACAGACCAGACCATCCTTGGGTGCAGGGAACAAATTATGAGCAAAGCCCAGATTGTTTCTTCATCTGGGAATGCACCTCTATACGGCAGCTGCAAGACCTGAATGTCTGCAAACATGTGTCCTATGGCTCTACAACAGCAGGTTAACTTGTATTTTCTAGTCATCTGAGGGGCAGGTGCTATTGGGGTCCTTGAGACTGATTAACCTTGAAGGAGGAATAAAAGGTGGTAGATTGGATAGCACACTGTGGACAGGCTGCCTATGCTGTGAGGGATCTTTGCTCCCCAAAACTTGTCTTGAACCTGATTGTGAGCCGGAGTCTGTGCAATTAAGACAGCTACTGAGCTTGGGCTTGTGTGGGCTTCAGCCTCCATGGGAAACCCAGCTGAAATATAGATGTAGGACATGACTGAAGGCACAGTGAAGCTAAAGAAAATACAGATAGCACTGATACTCAGTATCCCCAGAAGATACCCATGGGGTTGGTTCCTCAAAGGAAAATTTGATTTAAGCAAATGTCTCTTCATTCCCTTGCATCCACTATTCTGTGTCCCAGGTCAAAAGCTGAAATTCATCAAACCTACTGGATATCCCAGTAAGAGGCATTACTTTACCTTAAGCTTTGGTCAGCGTGTTCCCCTGGTCATCTTATTGGTCAAATTGTCTAAATTCCTCTTTCTCACCTCCCCCCCCAACTCTTCAAACCTCCAGTCTTATAAGTCATATCAACTCCAAACAAGAATCAATACTGTCTGTAGGCCAAATCCTTTCAGCTAAACCTGAATAACTGTTTAGTTACAGTCCTCCCTAACTGGGGTATTTTCCTCTACAGATGATTAGAAAGTTTGTCTGCTTAGAGAAGATTTTGGCTGAGCCTGTAAGTGATTTTAGTTCTCATGACTGTGGAATAAACTTTTGTTTTGGCAGCTGTGGTGTCCAGCCTTGTTAATTTATTTCTTTGTGAGTTCTGAAGAGCTTGGATTAAGCTCAAAGAAGTGGACCATAGCAAACATGAGAGAAGACCAAATCTCATTTTCCCTGTCTTTCTGAGCCTGTGGGCTGTGTCAGGGTTTGGTGGTGCAGAAACACCTCCTGCCCCTAGATGGATGCTCAAGCAATTAACCTTTCCTACCTCCTGCCCACACAGTATATGAGGATGGAGGGAGATCTCCAACAGGGTCAGTTCTGCTTCCTACTGATTTTGGAGGGTCTTGGTAGGCTGAATAGTACAGGCATACAGCAGAGGAATACAGGCTACAAAAGGAATATAAAACAGGAGAGTTTTGGTGGGCTCATTCTGTTTATCCTATGAAACATCTGTTTCATTTCAACAGTAGTAACAGACTGGATGTTGCTTTGATCCACAGTTGCAATTCCTATTTGTGTTACTGTAAGTGCTGAAGGTTGATGGTGACGTCTCTCCCGATGGCTTGTCACTCTCTGGCTCTGACACCAGCGGCAAAACATTCCAGTTTGATTGGCAAATCTACCCCATCTCCTGCTCACAGAGCAGCTCTGAAAGCTGCTGTTCCCTGGGAATGACAGTGTGCTTGGATTTATGAGGCTGCCTTGAATAAAGGGCTGCACATGCTGCTGTTGAGAAGAAAGTCATAATGCTCCTAGACATGTTTTTTGGTTCTAGGCTTTTTTTCCCAGCAGCCTCTTCTTATAATTTCTCTCTTTGGCGACAGTGTAGGAACAATAATTTTGCCTTTTCTTAGCAATATTATCAAAATGCCAATGTCATTAGCAAAAACTTTGGTTGAGAGTTACAAGGAGCACTGACATTACTCCAGCAGTGGACAGCAAATAGTTAAATCTATTTAATTTGCTTGTATGTTTTCTGTCAGAATAACTGCCAGCTTATACTCCACAGGCTACCTCAATTGCACACACAAGCTATAAGAACGGCTCTGATAAGCCTTATCTTGGACAGCGTTTTTGTAAAGAAAGCCACTTCAAATGAATTATTGCAAGTTTCCTCCTTCCCTAAGTAAATTACTTTGTTCATTGTAAATTATGTCCCCGCAAATTTTGAATTGTGTTCCTCTGAAAAGGTTTTTCTTCTGTACACTTTGTGTATTTCCTATTATTCTATGTCCAGAGGATTCCTTCCTGGTAACTGGGTTCACTCGGAACAAATCCATGGCCTGTGCTGAAAACCAACCATAGTAAATGCTGAGATTGTTTCAGCTGTGTTTCGTGTGTGTGTTTATCCAGAAACTTGGCTGAACATTAAAACAGATGAAATGGGAATGTTTTATTTTCCTGTGACTGCATCCATTCCATGGATACTTCCATGTCTTGTAGATTTGACCCTGGTTGAGTATTTTATTGAAGTAAGTATCGATGAATGGGCTATTTTTAGATCTGACAAAATAATAGATCATTCCATACACCCCCATATGAAATAAAACCTGTGTTGTAAATAACACCTGTGATTATCAGAAACAAAAACTTGTTATAAATGTAATTAATTTGTTGCTATTTAATGCTGTTATAATAATAATATGTTTCTATTCCTGATTTTTTGCTGATTATTGTGAACATCACAATAATTTGGCTTTGTACAGTACAAGGAAACAGTAAAATGGAAAACTCTAGTTCCTAAAAGCTGTCATGAAAATTCTTCCAGTAGTGGGTGGCCAAATAAAAAGATATTTAGTAAACCTGAAAACAGGCATACAAGGACATGCCTGCATGGATGGATGGATGCAAACAGATGTGAACTCTATTGCTCTGCAAGCCAACTGGGCACAAGCCAGCTTCATCAAGAAGCCATGTTCATGCAGTGCTGGGCTTAAATATTCCACCCTGCCTGTTTGGAGCTTGTTTTATCTCCCCTCAAGTAGCCAGAGCTCACGCAAGCTCGGTGCGATGCCGAAGCCAGCTCAGTCAAGCTGGTTTGGAAGGCAGACAGAGGAGCCCGTGTGTGTCTGCTCCCATCTGTGTAGACATGCCCTAAACCAGGATGGGTGAAATTTGGAGTCTTAATTAAAAACTATGGTTGAAATTTGGAGTCTTAATTAAAAACTACGTTAATTTAGTAGGCCAAAATTTTGCCTGCTGTTGGCATGGATCTGTATTGGACAAGAAGAATGTTTTTCCACTTCCCAAGCAGACAAAATATTGGAGCTTGTGTCTTTGAAGTTGGAGATGACAAAAATGACTTGGATTATTTCTACTTGAAAATGCCTTTCTTTGTGTTTCCACCTCAGGTTGGGTGCTCAACTGGTTCCCATCCCCCCAGTGCCTGGACACCTTGTGTTCTTTGATGCACAACTCCAACAACCCCTGTGAGAAGGGAATGTGCTGGTTTTTTCTCATTGGACAGAAGGGGAACAGTCCCAGAGACAAAAGGAGATTTCCCTGAGGCTAGATGCTGCCTCATGCAGTGGCATCCTAGACCAGCTCCTCCAAGGAGGCGTGAAGTGTCTCAAGACTCCTTTAGAACTTCCCTTTGGGCCTTTTTCATACAGAAAATGTTGCCTTTTCTTTTCTAAACTCCAAGAGGTCATGCACTGACCTGGCCGCATGAGGTCAGCATGGGCAGGTCCCACTGCTCTATGGCCACTGGTGGACATGGGTGGACAGTACATGGTCATTACCCTGGCCTGTGACCATTCCATGGCTTCAGTGTGAGCAAATGCCTCGGCACAGGTTTGGTCTGCATTAGCTCACTCTCTCCAAGATGGTGTCCTGGCACCATCTGGGCAACATGTGAGCACAGAGCTATTCCCAGCATTCATCCTCTTGGGATGAGGAGAACATTCACTCATCCAGCCTCTCCCGTGTGCCCAGGCCTGGGGGACAGCCCCTCGTCCTGCTTTACTTGGATTTTTAGGCATCATATCACTTCACTTGTAAAATGCTCCTATGGACTTCCCAGGGAAATAAGGACCCTGCTTGACCTCAAGCTTGGGTGGGACAGGATGTGAGAAGGAACACCACATGGAGGGAAAACATCTGAATTATGAGCCCCTTTGGGGGAGCGTGACTTCATACTGATGACCTACTAGCAGCAAAACAGGTCGAATTACTGCAATGAACTATTAATTGAGAGGAGATTGCCATAATGTTACTAAAATATTTCTGTGCTGTTTTCCACCACTGTTCTCAGGGAAGCTGAGCTATCAGGCCCTGCATCCTAGATAGGATTATGCCTTTATTCAGGTAAAGCCTTTGGTCTGGCACAGCTTTTGTGGCAGTATGCAGTAGGAAGAGCTAGGATGGGATGTGGAATTTGAGGGACTCAGATACCTGAGGACTGTGCAGTTGACAAACAGGGCACGGGCGCTCAGGCAGCACGAACTCTCAGGGTCTCCACTGCTTTGCAGGTGTGGGAAGGAGATGTGTTTGTAGGGCACTTCTTAATTCCCAAGCTAGGCAGATGTGCTTTGAAGCAGAGGAGGTTTCTGAGCTGTTCTCATGGCTCCTCCGCTTGCCTAAGGACAGGGAACGGGGCTGGGCTTCAAAGAATGAGTTCAATCCTGCCCTCTTTGAAGTTCCTGGCAGAAATTCCCAGCATCAGCTATGAGGTCTGTGTGGCTGAAGTGGCTACAACAGAGCAAAATGCCTTGTCTGGCTAGTCTAACTGGAGAGCCTGGGACTGCTTGGTCTGGGGGGACATGATGGGGCACACCAGATGGGTTGGTCAGGCTGGGGTGCAACAAACTTCATGGATCCATGCCCAGAGAACTCCTTGAAGCACCCTGTTAGAATTTAATACAGTTCATCCCTATCTTCTTTCTCTCCTGAGAGCCCACACTTTACTGCTGTGGCCAGCACTGGAGTCCCGGCATGTATGGAAATAGTTTAACAGGCTTCAGGCAGGGTTTGCAGTGTTGAAAATTAGAAAAATAAAGAGTTTCATGGAAACAGAGCCAATTGGATCTGGAAGCCATGGAAGAGAGTGAAAAAACTATTATCAGCCTCTTGGCACGGGGGTTTGTGTATGTGCTTGGCTGTGCTTCTGATAGGTGCCTTGAGCTTCTGTACATGGTGCCTGGCACAGCTGGGGTGGGGAGGTCCAACAGGCAGAGGAACACATGTGACAAGACTGCTGCTGGTTGGTCTTGACTTTTTGTTGCCCTGCGTCTTCCACCCACTTCTGTGAGCTTGTCCTGTGCTTAGTTTGCCATGGTCTGCAAAGCTCTGTATAGTAACACATGGTAATAGACTAGTGGGCTTCAGCCAGGCAAGAGAAGGGACTGTGGAGCGTCACAGCCCTGGATAGCACTGGCCCAAATGTGTGAAAATGATTGTAAAGATTGACTTTACTGTGTTGTCACAGGGGACACCGATCAAAGCACTCCAGATGTTGTGCTTGTCCCCTGCCCTTTAATATGAAAGACACCAACAAGGCCCAGAATCTGTTTTTGTTTCCCAGGGCTGCACTGGCACAAGCTGCCCTGGGTCCCTGCTGCCCAGCATTTGCTCCAGCAGCAGCTGTGTGCAGTGCTGCTCCCAAGGAGAGTCTCTGCTTTGTCAGCTGGATGGATGGTCCCAGCTGGCTTGAAAGGCAACACCATGGCACCACAATGTGTCCAATACTTTTTAATTTGTTTCTCATTATGCAAAATTTCTGGCATATGTCTAATGCCATCTCACATTTAGACCCATATAGTAGATGTTTCCAGGACTGCAAAATCTGTGAGATTGTGGGTTTTGCCTTCTGCTTGTTTGACTGCTGTTGCTGTTTCTCTCTGTAGTCTATTTCTCCCCCTGCCAAGACAGATTTGCTGCTATCTAAGTCCTGCAGCTGACATATTTCTAATCTTCCCTTCATTGCAGTCTATCTTCTGTAAACAATTAGTGAACTCCTTCTGGGATTTGGAGTCATTGTTCTAGCTTCCTAATTATTTATCTTTTTTTGGCTCTTTTATTTCTTGGCAAGAAAGATTTAGTGGCCAGGAGACATTAATACACTTGCTCTCCAAGTTCCTGTGCTTTGGTTAATCACTCCAGCTGAAACCTGTTGATACTGGATGATTTTTGGAACTTTATTATGTGAGTCTTTACAGCACATTTAACAAAGGAGCAATAAATGAGTTCGGTGGCAGGCATATTTCTGTGATAGAAATGGCTTTTCCCTTTGGGATGGGATCCAAAGACCACTGAAGTGAGTGAGATTCTTTCCAGCAACTCAGTGGGTTTGCTCTGGTTGCTGATGGAGAGACCGTCACCCAGTCACTGATGGCTGAGACACCTTTGCCTTGGTCACGTGTTGGTCTCTGGCAAGAACTGCTGGTGACAAGCCTGAGTTACTGATCCTGGATCTCTTGGGGATGTAGGGGAATGTAGGGATGTTGGGATGATGTGCGCTGTGCTCAGTAAATTTGCTTAAAAAACTTCTCCCCTAAGGAACCTCACTATTTACATTGTTGTTCCAGACAAAGTTGAACAAAGCAAAATTATTTTTAATGTATTTTTCCTCCCAATGCACCTGTGATTATTAATCACTACTTGCACAAAACCAGAGCACAGCCATTAGCTATGTTTGCTGCATGAGATCACCTAAGGAATCTCCGAATCACCTTTGGTTGATCTCAGGTACATCTGCCATAACAAACTGACTCAGACTGGCCTGTTTTGACTGTTCATGCTGGCCCTCTCCTTTTAATCTCCTCAGGTTGTGCCATCCTTGTACCTACATGCTGAAAGCTTTCTTTGTAAAAGTGGCGAGAACTAATTACTCATCAGACCTGGAAACCTTCTGCTGTCCTGTCCTGGCAGGCTGCCCCTCCCAGCTAGTCCAGGGCACCATTTTCTGAACTCTGAGGAAAAGGCATTCCTCCCACCGTTTTCCAGGCATTTCAGTGTCAGCATTACATAATTCATGTATTGTTCAAGCCATGTTAACATTGCTCTTTTTCTTGATTACTCCTTATTAAAGTGTTATGTCAGCATATTAGTTTGTTTTCTTTCCCATTAGCTTCCAAGAGCTTGGCTCAATCCTTTACATATGTTAATGCTCTCCTCTGACCAGTTATGGGTCAGTGTGTGAATAATCTTTATGCAGGAAAACCAAACATCCACACACTGCACTGGGAATCATACTGGGTCCTATTAATGAATTCCACGAGGGGAAGGGCAGAGGTAACACTGAGATTTGGTGCCCAGATTGCTCAATTCCAACCAAAACAATTTGATTAATCTTTCTTTTCAGCACCAGAGAATGTTCCTTGCACTCTGTTTCTTGTCTTCTGGTGGCCAGGGGTCCCTCTTCCTCAGTGAGAGGAGACACACCCCTCTGGAGGGAAATTTGTGCCTGCAGTGCTTGTACTTGCATCTCTGGACAATGACCACAGGGGAAGCTTAATGGAATCCTTAATCACACTCATCATCTCAGAGAAGCCTCTGCCATTGCCTTTGGAAGTTACTTCTGCAGGGACTTGAGGTGTCTGTTATGGCAGGAGGCTCAAAGATTTGACTTGTTCTGATGCACAAGAGAAGTTAATAATTTCTGTCCATTGAAAAGCTGGAGAAAGCAGTAATGCTGTGCTTTCCTCGCTCCTCCCCATGCCCAGGCCTATACAGTATCCATGTGGGATATGGAAGGCTCCCATGAGTGATTTTCCTCTGCTTGATGGGACTTGAACTTGCTTTTCCCAAAGAAATGTCCAAACAAAGCTCTCAAAGCCTCTCCCAGACTCTGAAACTTTTAAAGATGTTCCCATTTGTATAAAATAATTAAACTGCCAGTGGAACAGTCCAGGTCTCTCCCATTCCCAGTCGAAAGCCCTAATAACAGGGTGCAGTGATTCAGGAAACCTGCCCACACATTCTGTGGCTTTTGTTTGAAGGTCTGAGATCTCAAAGCCTACCTGTGCCAAGAACCCTTTCCTGGCTGGGTTACCAACCCCCACCAGGCTCTGTCCATCAAACAGGGTCTATTAAGCACCGTGGTCCTCCCTTCCAAAAAAAGCATCATGGGCAGCAGCTTGGGACCTCCAGAGAAGTACTTTGCTTACCTACTCAAGGAGCTCACCTTGCCTGTGGGCACACTAGGCAGTTCTTAGTGGATGGCACCTGTTTAAAGAGAAAGCTGGAGAAAAGGGACTGGTCTGGAGGGAAAGCATTTCCCCAGATCAGGCTCAGAGGAAACTGCCTGTCTCCACAGACTCTTGAGGACAAAAGGATCTAACCAGGAGGGTGAACTTTATGTGCTCCAGTTCGGTTTTGATTTTCAAGCCTGCATTCAGCGAGGCCATGAGTTTTCTGGACCCTCTGTGCCATAGATTTGCTGCTGAGGACAGCTTGGTGGGCCATGAAGACTTAGGCCCATTCTGCAGCAAGTATAATATTTCACTCCAAATTATATTTTCCTACTAGAAGTGATATAAATAAACAATAATTTTTTTGTGCAGTCAGTAAGAAGCCCTGTATTTCATCGGCATTTGAACAGGGATTCATTAATGTTCTAGTTATATTTTAACACGTTTTTCTAAGCATTAAAAAAATCCATTCACTTTGCAGTAAAATATTTTATTTTCTGGTTGGGAGGTTCTATTTTAAACACACACATTGTGTGTGAGTTTATATATTTTTATATACATATGTATATGCATATACATAAAATATATGTGTGTGTGTATGTATTTTATATAATATAGGCCTGTATGTGTCTATATTATATTTGGCCTGTATCCACCCTGGCCTGACTGCCCCGAGTTTAGAAACTAAACAGTTGCAGGCTTGGCTGGTGCTGGGATGGGGGACCACCTGGGAACCTGGGTGCTGCAGGGACTGGCCAAGGAGCCGTGGTTAAACACGTGGTGAATTTTAGACCACAAAAATTGCACGAGTGGAAAGACTTCATTTGGCACCACTTTTGCTGTTGAGCTGATGGATGTGAGATTAAAAAAAAAATTATATATATATTTAAAAAAAAAAAATCCCTCCTCCTCACAGGTGGGCGTGGTAGCTTAGATGTCTGAACAGCAGAGCCTCCCTACCCTCCGGAGCCTACACTCTGAGGCCTTGAACCTGAAAAAATAAAAACAAATATGCTTAACAGTATGCATGTGAGAACTTGTATAACTGTTCACAGGTCTGGAGCCCGGGGGGAGCTCTGAGAACTGTGTAGGGATCCAGAGCAACACTGGCCCTGGGCATCCTGGAAGGCTCCACTGAGGAGCGGGCTGTCCCCTGCATTTTGCCTTTCTGGCTTGAATGTGGTGAGGATGCAACTGGTGCTGGCACTGGGGGGGCAAAAATGAGGCCTTGGAGCTCCTCCTCTTTTAAGGGCTGAAGCTGTTTTTACTTTTTATATTTATTTTATGTATTTGCATATAAGTGTGCCTGAAGACCAGCGTGTATGTGTTTCCTGCCATCTCATCCCTTTGCAGGCAGCAGGGGAGGAGCACTCAGAAGGGGTGAGAACATCATCCCAGGGGGTTCGGCAGAAATTCGAGGGGAGCATTTTGCTTTAGTTTATATCATTCCTGGGACTGCTTTTTGATTTCCTACAGCTAGGAGTGTGCCTGCACTCAGAGGAGCCCAGGGGACACCAGCACATGGCTGTGGGACAGCCGTGTCCTGACCAGCCTTTGCGATGCTGCTCATCACCCCGGGGTCACCTCGGGGGTCAGTGGGGTGTGTTTTGGGGCTGCTTTCCGGAGCTGATAGGCATCTGCTGTGTCTCGGTGAAACCTTTCGCACAACCTGCTGCCAATGCTCTGACAAGGATGATTTCATAGCAGATAGCTCACAGCTAGTTATTTATAGCTATACACATAGCCGGGGCCGGCCCCGGCGCTGTGTCTGGCGGCTTCCACCCCCAGCGCATCGCCGACAAAGGCCCCCCTCACAAAAGCAGAGATATGAATAAGGGCCAAGGATCATTACCTTGGGCAACAAAAGCTGTCCTGGAGAACAAAAAATAGCACAGAAAGAGCCCACAAAAGGCAGAAAATCCTTCCTTCCTGCCATCTCCTCTCCGGGCCTTGCCTCCAGCGCAGGGGAGTGCAAGGGCAGGCGCTACCCCGGGCCGAGGGGCTCCAACAAAGAGCCCTGGGCCCAGGCGCGGCCCCGGGCTACCTCGGCAGCGCCGCCGCGCCCGGCCCTGAATGCCGCCCCATTGTGCCGGGACACAATGGCCGAGAGCCCCACGGTGACACCGAGCGAGTCACAATGCCAACATCTGTGAGGCAGTTTCTTTGCCGGCTGATGGAGGAGAGGCAATAAATCCCCGATAGGCTGACTTGGGAGAGCAGTCACCCATGGCAGGGCCGGGGCATGCGGGGATGGAGGCGCCTATTTAGCGCTGCCGCATGTGTCCGCAGCTCCCTGCCCGCGCCTGGAAACGGGGGTCAAATGCTGCAGCCCCCCTCCGACAAGGCGCTGGCGAAAGTCAACAGAGAGTTAGGGACAGGCAACAGCCGCCGAGCCATTTAACTCATCTTCTTCTTGCCGTCTGCTCTTTGTTCGGCTTAATGGGAATTGACCCAGCGATTGTTGGACTGTCTAACTCTTCAAGCTGGAGCCTGGATGCCTGTTTTTTGGTTTCTTGTGGGTTTTATTGTTTTGGGGTTTTTTTTGGTTTTTTTTTTTATTATTTTAATGAAATTACTTTCTCCAGCTGCCTCATCTCCACTAAAGGGGCGAAGCAGCCTGAAGGGGTGATAGGAAGTATTGACAGCTGGAAGTTTGAGGAATGTGGGTTGAAATAAAATTGAATCAAGTTAGGCCTGGCCAAGGCAGATATCTGAGCTCCCCTGTGCTTGCTCATTAGGGTACGTAGCAACAGGACAAGGATATTTTCTGTTAAAAAAAACAGCTACATGAGACCTTAAAATTGTTTCCCCTCTTAGTACAACCAATTTCTCTATCTAATGCACATTGTGTGGTATCACCCAGTGACTCCTGCAGCCAGGAGATTCCACCTGGCTGAGATACATCAGGTCTTTAGCAAGAATGTAGAATTTCAACTTTGGGCTGAAATAGCATTTTCTTTTCCCGCCAGATGTCCAGCTATTCATTATCAAAGATGAGTTGCCTACTAAAAATAAGACCTGGCATTTACATTTCCCAGTTTCCTGAAGATTTTGTAAAGAACACAGAAGCGCTGATTAACTACCCTGCTGCTAATTAATTATCAGACTTTTAAGAAGCCATGGATATCCATACAGCAACATGATCCCATTTATTTTTAAACATTCTTTCTGATACGTTGTACATCATCCTCTTGGGACTACTCCCCATCTGACTTGGGAAGCTTTACAACTTTCAGCTCTATTTTTTTGCAAAGACCAGCCTTGCTTTTAATGGTTGAACCTGTATAAACTTGTGGGAGAGCTAAAGCAAGTTTCCCTTCTGAATTCAAACATCAGTATTTAGTGATGTGCAAAATTGTTTTTGGCAAAGTTCCTCACCAGTCAACACATTATTTCGAGTTAATTATTATAATTTGACCTAAAACTGTTACATGTTCTGGAAACTGAGATTGAAGGGAAATCCTTTGAGTTCTTAATCCCTTAGCATGCCATCTAAAACCAACTAAAAGCTGATGCATTGATCTGTCTTTTGATCTTTTTTTCTCTGAGACTATAATAAAACTGCTGATCCATGATACCCTCAATTTGTCAGCAAAATCACTGCATATTTGTTTATTTGTTGTTATATGGATCTTTAATTCAGCTTGGTCTCCCTAAATCACGCATCTCCTAGGAAAGATGCAAAAAGAATTGCAGAGGATCCAAAAATAAAAATCCCTCATAAAAAGTCATTCATTGTTGGAGTTACAGCCTTTAGGACCAGGAGGGCCCATTAGATCATCCAGTCTCGTCCCCTGTAAAATACAGAGGTCACAGAACTTCATCCTTTTACTTTTGTATTAAGCTCAATACTTTGTGTTTCACTGAATTGTATTTTTCAGAGAAGTATGCAGTTTTAATGTTAACATGGAATGAGAGAGATAATCCCTCCGGGTAAAAGGCTGAGCATGCACAGAAAGTGGGGATGAAGAAAGAAATAACCCCTCCATCCCCTTCTATTAATACGACAATTTATTTAATATATGTTTTGTCTTCTTTCATCTGGCGTCCATAAAACCTTCTGAAATGTGACTTCTTTAATTTCCTGTAACAAATTATTCCATTATTAAGGAAACTGTGGAAAGAGCAGTTGATATTCAGACTAAAGGAGTTATATTTCATTCTGTTTCCTTAAAATGGCCCTACTGGTTGTTATTGCTCTCATTTTGTTGCATGAGTGCTTATATTTGCCAATCAGGAACAGTGGTCCCCTGTACTGTAGCAGAATTATGAATTTACTCCCCCACAGGCGTTGCACTCCCCACTGCACAGCAAAGGATAAAGGTGATCCTTGCTTTGAACAACTCATGCTGCATCATTTTTTCTCATTCAGCCCCTGTAAGTTTCCTTTACCTTGTTAGCAATGAGACCCTGCCTGCCACGTAGTCACTAGGAAGGACTGAGCCACACAAAGGCCACAGTATCTGAAGGGCTTGTTCAGTTCTACCCTGGGAGGTACAACTTGCTCAGTTACGCCTTACAAGGCTCATCCTGCCCCTGGGATAGTGTGTGGTGACAGGGTTCGCCTCTTCTCGTGGCCCAAAGTGGTGGACAAGACGCTTTGCCTTGACACAGACACAGAGATGACACACTGGCTTTGTCTTTCCCTCTCCACATCTATAAAACTGTCCCTACATGGCTCAGAAGAACTGCTTGTCAAAGGGGAAGGAGGTCCTGTTATCTGCTTGAGTCACTGGGCTTCTGGAGGACCAGTGTGACCTCCTGTGCGGGACTGGTGTTTGGGCTGAGTAAGTTAACCTCCCACCATGGACTGTGGTGTGAAGCTCACCCTTTGTATGGTGCATTTAAGCTAAAAATGTGAAAGCAGGGGCTCTCTTCTACTCAGAATATATTCAGTGTGTTTGAGGCTGCCTGGACATGCTGAACTGATGCAGGAGGTCAGAGTGTCTCATCATGTCTGGGAGGGAGGCGGTGTGGGTCTTCTGCCATCATTAATGTATTGATAGGTTGGTATCTGTGCTCAGACTCAGATCTCACTCTTCTGTAGGGTCCTGAATGTTGGCATGGATCCACGGCTGAGCTTGCACTGCTGTGTTCTTTAATCTGGGCTCTAGTTGATGGAATGATCCTCCTATCCCATTCCTCCAAAACTCCTCAGAATTTTTCCTATGTGGAGAAAAAGCAATTTTGGCTCAGGGGTAACCACAGACTTTTTTCTCCTCTCTTTCACAGTGTCACCAATGGCTTGTCCAGAGCTTTCGGGGTATCCCATTGCCAGCTGTGGGCAGAGGAAAGCCAGCATGTCCAGCCTGGCCCTGCTCTGCTGGTCCCCATGGCCACCCTGCTGTGCCTCTACAGTGGCACTGCTGCCATTGCAGCTGTTTGAATTGGCCCTCCACAGTGCCAGGAAGAAGGGTTTTCTTTGGAATTGGCTTCATTTGCTTATGAAAACTACTTTTTACTCCTAAAAGCAGTGGAAATAAGACCTGCTGAAAAGGGTTAAGCACCCAGTACACTCACTGTCTGCTCTCTGAAAACTGTTCCATGCATTATCTTTACAAAATATTTCAGGGGATTTTTGTGTCTGTCTGAGTCATTCCATTAAAACCACTGTAGTAAAGAATTGATGGTATCTTGTATTTCCTAAAGGGCTGATTTTCCTTTTCTTCAGGGCTGAGTGCTGCAGTGATGAGGATGCAGGCTGATCTTCCTTTCCTGCTCTCTTTTGTGATGGCCACGTGGAACCTCTTGGCTGCAAAGAGGGCTTGACTCCTGTGCTGGAGGTTTCTCCTTTAGGCTTTTCCTCAGGACAGTGGTTGAGGCAGGCTCTGGAAGCAATGTCTTTGAGTTCCCTCAGCTCGAGGAAGCAGCTGAATCCCAGTTTTTTGTTTCTTGGTGTGGTGCCATGGCTGCCATGTTGTTGACGGCTTCCCTTGGTGTTCTGGTGAAGATGCCAGTGGCTGCTGTGCATCATATTAGCACACCACATTCAATTTGCCCTGACATTTCATGTGGTTAGAATTCCCTGCTCAAGGAATTTGTGTATCTCAAGTGGATTTGTGCAGGAAATTGTTTTTTCCTGTTTTATCCAAGGAGGAGGTAGCTCTTGGCATGCACAGTAACAGAACTTTGATCACCCTCTTAAATATGATGAAAATGTAATTGATTTCAGCGAATGTTTTTTCATCAAATAGGAAATTAAAAACAAGTTGTACCTTCAGTGTCACCCTGCTATTAATCCAATATTGTGGCAACACAATTACAGCTGCCCCACTGTGGGGTCGGCACAGCAGGATCCGGATACTCGTGGCATTGGGGATGGAGCGGATGGTTAGGAAACCTGGCAGTGCTGTGCAGCAAAGCGGGGAAGGCTGAAATGCTTTTGCTTGGGAAACTGTGAGATAATGTGCAGATCTGGAGGGACAAGCTGAACTGAAACCTGCCATAACAGTAATTAGTGCTGTGCTAATAATCAGAGGACCATCACGACTAATATTCTCATAGTCCTGCTCAGTCTGTACTTGAGTTAAATATTTCTTCCTGTGTCTGTGGGTTGTGATAAAGCTCTAGAAATTTGTGCTGGATACTAGGGCATTGACTTTAGCCATTTATTACTTGTAACTCCATTCAGACCTCAAGAATGTGTTTAATAATCTCCTGATAATGTATTGCACTGGATTTATTGTGATGAGAGCGGAACCATGGGAAACAGAACAGAAATCAGAGCATCCCAGCTTGCATTGTCTTTGCTGCTATTAGATGTTTCTGTGTCTTGGGTTTATACCCATCTTTTTGTGCCAAGGAGAGACATAGCTCAAAATATACAAAATCTGGTTGCAAGCAGCAGGTTGAGAGCTGGCTTTGGTATTTGGGCAAGTCTGCACAGAGGGGGTGTGGGTCCAAGGTAGGAGAGCTGTTTTCTTGGAACGCTGTCATGAAAATAAATATATTTGAGTTCCGCGGGGATCAGATTAACTGATCCCTTGTTCCATATTAAGTAGAAATTGTACATTTCCCCTGCCTTTTTATTGTGTCTCTTTGGGGCTGTATCAGCAGCTGCTTGGCTAAATTCCGAGTGAGTGGGACTATGCACAGAGAAAATCCAGCCAAGCTAACCCTGTGCTTGAAGTTCTGCTATGGATATTGGTGGGGGACGTGAAGATGCGTGGGCTGGGTTTTGCTGTGATTGTGTAGGATACAAAATGCCAGCTTGGATGCCAAAGGAGCTATAGGAACAGGATCTGGCAGATCTGTCTCTGGGTCTGGCTCCTGTAGTGGTCCCACTGCTGCAGAACCCAGTGGGACCCACAGCAGCACCAGGCTCAGGAATCCTAATGCAGAAAGTTCTCCACGTGGCCTGCCTCAAACAGGATCCTCAGACTTTACCTGGGGAAGGTGTAAAAATGTTGGCAGTTCTGAACTCCTGAATCCCTTGGTTTAAAAAATGCTCCCATTAGAGGATAGGTGTTTTCTCTCTCCTACCCAAAGTACTGCAGCACTCAGCTGCCTCCAGAGATGTTCCACCTCCCTCTCCTTGTTAGTTCAGCCATTCTCCTCCTCCAAGGCTTGTCCAGACTTGGCACAAAGGTGCTAACACACTCGTACTGACACATTTCCAAATGAAAGATGACATATTTTCAACTAAGCAGCTTTATCTTTTCCTGCTAACACCTGCTAAAAAGCAGCTCCTTCTGTCCACGCTGGGATTTGAAAACCTGCTTGTTCAAATATTTTAGCTGACACATTTCAGAAATGCTCTTTTTGCTGCCATCATACTAGGCAGTATGCTGTGGGCTGTGTTCCCTTCCCACCAGGGAAGGAGGCCCACAACAAAGCCTGGCTGATCTGTATAGTGCAGGATCAGGTTCAAAAAGAGTGAAAAGCTCTGTTTGCTTTCACTTAGCATCCGGGCTGGGGTGGGATGCAAGCAAGCAAGCAAGCAAGGCCGTGAGCTGCAAACCCCGACCTTCTGCAATTTAGCACCTCTTTCAGCTGAGCTTCCAAATGAAAACAATTTGTCCTGACATCTGTCTTCCTCTTCTACTCCTTTTGGATGGTGTCTTCAGCTTTGACTCATTTGTCCTTGCCCATCTATGAGTATCTAAACTTAATCAGAAAGATGATTTCTTTATTTTCAGTGAAACTGGCATCAGGTATCTCTGGCAAGGTGCACTGCCTCCAAAGCCAATTGGATTGAACTCCTTCCTCCTGCTTTGTGAGTCAGGTCAGGTCAGGATTACCTGAGGTCTCATCCCAAAAACCCTCCAACCTCATCCACATGTGGAACTGCTTGTGTAAGTAAAGGCTGTGGGAATGATGACTGCAGGGCAAGGCTCAGGAGTTTCAGGCCTTCCTGGGTAAGGAATCACGGTTCATTTTTTTCTTCGCTACTCATACAGGAGCCAACCAGCAGAACAGCTCTGCTAACAAAAGGGGTAAGTTAGGGCTCAGTAATGATGTCCTGTCTGGGCTGAATCCCCTAGAAGTGAGCTCACTGAGAGCACCTCAGCCCTCAGGTGATCATGTTTTGTGTAGCAGGTCCCTTCTTGGGAATAAGAAACAGCCAAATGTGGAGGAGGTTGGCAGAGTCCTGCTATTAGTTTAG
Source organism: Donacobius atricapilla (assembly GCA_013397315.1). Taxonomy (NCBI): domain Eukaryota; kingdom Metazoa; phylum Chordata; class Aves; order Passeriformes; family Mimidae; genus Donacobius; species Donacobius atricapilla. The sequence goes on along the minus strand of WBMY01001920.1, from coordinate 465,287 downwards.
GAAATTAATAACAAGGCCTTCCACTGCTCCTCACAATGCATAAGGAATGTAAAATATAATCCTGGATCCTGGGTCCAAAAGTTTAGACAGGGCTATGTCAAGATTTATTTCAGGGAAAAATCTGGTAGAATCTTGTGCAGTGTATCAAATTTAGCAATGCCACCTCTTACCTTGTCCCCATCCATGCCATGCCCCAACCCACATCTCCCTAGGCCCTGCTTTGCCAGCCTGGAGCTCCACAGCACCTTGTTTGGTGGGAGCTCTGCTGAAGATGGAAGCCTGTGCTGGGAGGGGAACACAGCCAACGGGAAGTCATAGAGCCATAGAGTCTTAGAATGGCTTGGGCTGGAAGGGACCTTAAAGCTGTCTTGTCCTAACCCACCTGCATAGGCAGGGACACTTTGCCAGGTTGCCCAAAGCCCCATCCAGTCTGACCTTGAACATTTCCAGGAATGGGGGTTTCACAGGTCTCAGGGAAGGTGATGGATAGATGGGTGGTGGGGCCAGGTGGGGTTAGTTGTCACCACTGCCAAAAGACAAGAAACCTGGTGAACATTCCTTCCTTAAGGCCATGCTTTGTATCCATGTGTTCGGTGGTAGAATAAAGAACACTCACTGTGTATGATCTAGAAAGAGGACTTTGCTTCCCAAGATACTTCCCTGAAGATATTAGTGTTCAACAGTATTAATAGGGAAAGGAATGAGGGGAAAAATCCTCTCTAATTACAACTGCAGTGAGAATTGACTGGTTTGGCTGGGTTCATTGGTTTTCTAACATTGTCCCCTACAGCTACTGATGTAAGCAGATAACTCTGTTTGTTTCAGCATTCATAGCTTCAAAGATAGTTTTCATTTTGCATAAGAGCAGGATAGAACTGTTTTAGAGTGGTGTCCTCAAATGGAATTTTTAAACATTACTGAGTTTGGGTCAAGAAGTTCATTAAAAGAAATCTACATCATACCATTACATTCCTCTAAGATATAGATTCCTCCAGATTCCAGAAAATCTCCCCCAAATACATTGTCAAACCCAAATGTCTTCACAGGATGGCTGTGCTTTGATGTGGTGACGCATTTTGAGAAACTGAAGATTTTCAGAGTGTTTCCCTCGCTGCCTTAAAGTCCTCTGTACACAGCATTTGAAATCTCACATCACAAACCTCTCTTTCTGACAAATTTATCCATGGCTCAGCAATCTCAGTAAAGATCCTTGGGTACATCCACTCACTAATTCCCTCATTAAGAAACTGAACTTCTCCTAAATATATACGTACGTCTGTAACTCCACTTTAGCCATTAAAAGCAGATCTATTCACAGAACAGATGCATTTTTCAAACAGATTGATCTTAGGGGAATGATTGTGCTCACATCAATGGAGCTAAGCCAGTTTGCCCCCATAGGCCCTTGCTTTAAAATGAAGTGATGAAAATGGGTGACACAAATGATAATTACCTGATGATTTTCATTGCCCTGAGCTCACTGGTTGTTCTGTGAGTTTTGTGGTCAAAGTGAGGCATGGATGGGAATGGTCTGCTGTCCCTCACATACATTCCGCTCGTGGTTCCGGTGCTTGGCTGGTTTGTTGCAATTGCATCTTTGGCTATTCACATGCCATTTCAGATCTGGTTGTAACTACAAGTTTTTATTTGATGTGAGAAAGAGCAGCAGTCGTGGTACTTGGAAGCGAAAGGCACTGTTTGTTTTCTGATGCTCACAGGGATTCCTGTTTTGCAGCTATGGCGTGCATACTTCATAGCTGTGTAGACAGCTCCTGTCAATTAACGTGAATTATGGCTCCAGAAGCACTCGTTCACCATAAACCTGCACTATTAACTCCTGAGTTTCAACCCCTGCCAGTGGCAAATTCTTTGCAATGCAGATAGAAATCATTCTGAAACCTATGGACTGGAAAGACTTTTCTCTTACGGGAGTGCTGTTTCTGATGCTGTGGGACACTTTCTGACATCTCTTGGGGACACTTTGTGTATCAGATTCAGGCTGCAAGCTCCTCCTGAGGCATGTGGGTTCTTGCCTCCCATTCTGTTCCCAGCTAGAGAGGGAAAATCCCTGCCCCAGGTATGGCAATAGTGGCACAGCCTGGTAAACCTGGCCAATCCATGTGTATAGAGAACAGCTGAGGGGAGAGGAGAGCCCCTCCCAGCCCAGCCCCGGATCCCCTCGCAGGAGAACCCAAGAGCCCATCCAAGGACAATCCAAGAGCTCATTTAGGACAAATCCCCAGCTGACCCTTCTCCTTCCTCCCACCTCTGCCCCAGGCTATGCGGTCTCCTGGCCCTTCCTGAGCTCTGGGACTTGCCAGCCCTCTCTCTGAGCTGTTCACTGCTAGCCCAGCAGGCTCTTTGAGAGGTAGATTAGTCTTCTGCTGCTCAGGTGCATTGAATAGGATCATGGAATAATCTGTCTGTGGCTAGGAGGTGGGAGATGGGGTAAGGGCTTTCGTGAAGCCTCAGGGTTTCAAAGATCATGATTAAATTGGCTTTGTCTTCTGGCATTGCAGGCTGGGAACTCTGGTCTCTTGAGAACTCGACCTCTTGGTAACATTTGATACCTGTCAGGGGGAAGAGATTTGCAGGTGTAAACAAGAGTTGATCTTAGGAAAGGGAGATGATTGCCTGCAGGGGCTGTATCCATGCAGTAACTCACTAGCTTGTGTCTTTTAATAACAAGGAATGCAGGGTTTGCTTATTGTTCACAAGCAGAAAGAATGGAGAGAACTCCTTGTTTTTTTGGGTCCACAAACTGAATGACGTGTAGGTATTTAGGCAGTGTGCTCAGGCACTCAGCTGCAGAGGACAAATGGATTTCAGGTGGGGTTCTTGAAGTGGTGCTCAGCTGAGCTGCCATCTGTACTCTGCTGCAGGCCCTTTCAGAGTCTTTGGTCCTTTATTAAATCTGGCCTGTGTTTCAATTACCACCTTTGAAACTAAGGCAAAGGAAAACACTGATCCAGGCATATCTTTGCAGTGAACAGATCTTCTGCTTAGGGGAGCCATGAAAGCACCTGGGCTGGCAGATAAAGCAAAAGTTGAAATGTTGGTGGGAAATTTCTCCTGACTGTGAGGAAAAGGTAACTTTTGCCACATGGACTTTTCAGGCTGTTGGCCCAAGTTCTTTGCAACACCACCTCTCTGGCTTTTCTCAGGCCAGGGCAAAGCTTTCTGGATCTGATCTTTTGACTTCCATCTTTGCTTCCATTGTAGAGTTTTCCTAGGCAGCTGAGTAAGAGTCAGCCAGAGGAGCCACACCAGCTGCTCCATACCACTATATCAGTGCAAAGCAAACCAGAAAAACTGGCTAAGCTGCAAAGGGAAAGAGCTTCCATGGGCTGGGGAATCCTCTGGCAGGGCAGAGTCAGTGCAGGACATTTCCCTCTGCTAGCACGTGGACTGGATTACAGGTGGGTAAAGAGCCAGTAGTGCCTTTATCCTGATGTGTGACAGGTGAACTTGTGTAGGTGGAGTTCAGATGATGACAGGAACCTTCAGAGACCTTTGATAGTGGCCTGTGTATTGGCTGAGTAGGCCTTGCCATAGTCTGTAGCTCACCAAGTGAAGCCCAAACGGATTTGATGTTCACAGGTTCGTTCTCCAGTGCTGCTCTGATGCTGCTGTGCTGACTGACCTCTGCTGACTCCTGCCATGGCTGAAGAATAATTTCTTTGCTGCATTAATGCACTGTTGTAGCTTTTACATCTCCCAGATGGGTTACAGAGTGGGTGTGTGTAATTTAGACCTAATGGGTGCTTTTTGCTGGGTGTGTGTAGGGAATAAGGGGCAGCTTGAGGAAATATCTTGCAGGCACAGCAAGGTTTTTTAGCTCTTTCTGACTGAGCAACTATTCCTGAGTGTGTAGTATATTCAACTGCATCACTTGCACCTCATCTATTACCTGCTTCCACAGGTAGGAAGAGTGCCTGTAACCATGGGAGAGGGAGTGTGTGCTTTTCAAGTGAGGAACATGAGACAGCATTTGCAACTGAAGCCTTTACAGCATCAGCTTTGGGAAAGCAGTTTGATAGGGACTGGGGTGTACACAGTTGCCCCCAGGTCTGGGAAAGTGCAGAGGGAGGAGAGCTGTGCCTTGTGAGCATGGCTGTGGTACATGCATAGTCTCCTTGGGTGTCCAATAAGCCCTTTGTAGGGAGTGTGCTATTTTACCTGGAAAACAGCCTCCAGAAATTCCCAGGACAGTCTGGAGCTCCCAGCAATGCCCAGTTCTATGGAATTATCCTGGGACTCTGCAGAACTTCTGTTGATGCTGGTGCCCCTGCTGTGAGAGGCTCCTACTGAGGCAGGTGTTGACCCGGCCCACACATCTATACCTCAGAAAGATTTTCATTTACTCAATGACCACCAAAACTGGTTCCTTTGCTATGGCTTGTCTATTGTGGGAGGGTGTCTTGTGTTGGAAAGGAAATTATCTGACATGCCTTTGCTAGCACCATGTTAAATACTTTGCCCAGCTGTCCTTGCTGCTGCCAGAGGCAAAGTAAAATTGAATATTGTGGTGGTGTTGATGTAATCATGCTAACGAATGTATTTGCTAAGATGAACTTTTCCAAGATGAACCTTTCCACTGTAGACATAATCCGTCGTTCCAGACAAGTTAAAGAGTACATAAATGATTCATCTCTAGCTGGTGTCTGTGCTCATTGTGGTTGTAACTACCAGCTGCTTTTACAGAGATGTTTCTTAGAGAGGAGAGCATTGGCCCATTTACCTCAACAGCACTGTTGGTGGGAAAGGTGGGGGAACTTGGAGAAAAACTTGCTGCGCCCTCAATTTCTTTTCCAACATCAGGGCAAGTGGGATACAGGCATTAGGAAGATGGTGAAAGTCATTGTAGGCACAAAGTAGGGAGCTGAGAAGTGTGCTCTTGCCCTTTCATTGCTGTTTTTTGTTGACCTGACCCTGTGCAATGCATACACATCTAGTAAATCTTCTATCTTGAAGAGCCAAGAAAGGGGATTTTGATTTTTTTTTCACCAAACTCTGAGGCTAAGACAGCACAGGGGCCTCTACTTTATCTGTAGTATGGGAGCAGCTATCACTTCGTCAACCCAGTTCATGGCTGAAATATTAGCATTCCCCAGGATGGAGAAGTTGTGGCTGTCCCATCCCTGGGAGTGTTCACACTCAGGTTGGATGGGGCTATGGGCAACCTGATCTCATTGGTGGCATCCCTGGCCACGGCAGAGGGGTTTGGAACTAGATGATCTTTAAAGTATCTTCCAACCCAAACTATTCTGGGATTCTGTCATTACCACTCTGGTACTAGGGAGGTCAGAGAGGCTGATGTGTAACTGCCCATTTAATCTTACAGAGATATTAAGTATTTTATTAGGCATGACAGAGATGGAACTTGAACTGGATTCAAACAACTTAGCAGCAGTTGTTCACTCTTAACTTTCTCCTGCAAGCCAAAGTCAGCACATCACTTCCTGCAGGAAGCACTTCTGAGTCACAGAGGAAGTGTGGCTGATAAGATGTGTGTCTCTGACGGTGATTGCAGGGCTTCCCTGCACACGGAGCTGTTCCAGGGCAGTCCCTGTGATCACAGAGGACTTTTCATGGGACAGTCTGGAATCTGAGGGAGGAATACATTCATTCACTCAGCTTCAGGCAGTGACCTGGAGTGTTTTAGGGGCTGAAGATGATGAAACTGTGAGTGAGGCAGTCTAGTAAGATCTGAGGCACTGCCATAACTTACGCCTGGATGCACTAATTGGTAGGAGACTGGAGGCAAATTTAAATAAAAATACACTGCACAAGTATGAGAGATTAAATCAAGCTCGGTTTACTGAAACTGCAGGAGTGAAGAAGCACACAGCTGCAGTTTGAGTTATCACAGAAACTCTGTCCACCAAACCCCCCCGACACTGAGCATCCCACCAGAGGCAACTCTTGAGTAACCAGCTGAAGGTGGCTCAAGAAATGACCCCTTTAGCTTAACTCTTGGACCAGGTCGGTAACTCTTCAAATAACTAAGTAAAAGGGTTTGTAGAAATTTAAGTAGAGGGGTGTGGAGGTCAGAGCTGAGTCCTGGAGAGCTTGTGTTCATTGCCTTTCTTTGGTGCTCTCTACAGCCTGAGTTTTGATCTCAGCCTGTGCCACAGCAGCCATTTAGAGGTCAGGGGTTGGGTGCCATGTGCTTAAACAAAATAGTGTTTAAATAAAATAGTGAGATTAAACCCAAGAAGCCCAGGAGAGGCTTTTTGCCCATGTCTGCAGCCCAATGAGAAGAACACAGAGAATCTCCAACATCAAAATGAAGCTCCGAAAACAACCACCGAATCACAGCATCATTTAGGTTGAAAAAGGCATTTAAGGTCATCAAGCCCAACAATTAACGCAGCCCTGCCTAGGCTACCACTAAACCATGTCCCTAAGGGCCACATCTGCACATCTTTTAAATACCCTAAGGTATTTAAATACCTCCAGGAATGGTGACTGCACCACTTCACTGGGCAGCCTGTTCCTATGCCAGAGCACAGGGTCATTTAAGAGAAGTTTAAGTAAGACATAGAGTATTAAAGTATTACTTGCTTTCATATGGCTGAAGATAAAGTGTGAAGCACAGAAGTGACTGAAATAGCACCTCTCACAGGGGTTTTAATGGCCAGTCATCACCACAAATCTAAAAAACTGTTCTTAAAGCAACATCATTGTCAGAGAGAAGGAAAGAGGGAGAAGTGCATTCATAACTGAACCATTATCTAGGTTTGCAAAACTTACTTGCTTCCTTTCTTTGAGACCTTAGGTACTGGGATTGTGACACTACATGGTGTTTGGATGTTGTGAAGAAAAGCTGTCAGCATCAGTTGGAATGTACTCTCCACATTAAACAATGAAAATTAAAAAAAAAAAAAAAAGGTGCCCAACTGCTGACGTAGACTGAAAAGTAATCAGAATTAAAAGTCCTGCTTCTTTGGGCTGGAATTGTGAATGTGTGGGTCTATTAGAATAGAAAATTGCTATAAACCCCATACCCTGCATTTGTCTGGCATAGCAGTGTCTTCTGCCATGCCCAGCAATGCAGGACTCCTCATCTTCCATGGAAATTCAGTCTGGTGTCAGGGATGGATCACCACCAGGGAGTTAGGGAGAGTTGTCCTAGTTGGCCACACAGCCCATTTCACAAAAGCCAAGATGGAAGCTCAGCTAGAAATCCATCCCCTGGGCTCTCCTCGAGCATGGATTCACATGGGGAAATGCAGTTCCCAGGGTGCTCTACATCCACACAGCCGCTCAGTCTAGTACTGGACTGGGTTAATTACAATAAATGCTCTTTGAAGCATATTGTGGAGAGAGAATGGCAAGTATTTCACCTTAGGTAGGCTCCTTTCCTTTTGCAAAGCGTTTCCCAAAGTACAGCAGTGTTAGTTTGCTCCTCTTCGTCCTGCACTGAGAATAATTTATGTGGAACGTGTTTTCCCTCCTGTTAAATGCTTTTTCTTAGCATGTCAAGCATGTATATTGCTGCTGGCAAAAAGCAACCAGACTTGTAGAAAGAAAAATTTCTGAAGAATGTGTGGGGTGTTTGGGTGGAGCACAAATGAGCAGATGTTCCCACAGAACAACAGGGTTTTATGGTGAATGAGCAGAGGTAAAGCCCTGGCTCCAGGGCAGCTGGATGTTAGATGTGCTCCAGTGTAAGAGCCACAGATGCAGCAGGACTGCAGGAAAAATGACTGCTGGGATGTGAGTGAACCCTTGAAATGCTGTGCCTGGGCGTTTCCTGCTGAGGGAGATTATTGGGATGGTTGGATGTGAGGTTTCTGGGATAATCTGAGTCAGGCTCACAGCCACCCTCAGTTGACAGTGTTTGGCTTTCTGAAGCAAATTAACTAATGTGAGGTTTAATGTCAGGCAGAAGAATGCCTGTAAGAAGTTTCAAACCTGAGCATTTGAAGATGTGCCATCTAAATCCACGTTATTTGGAAACAGTAAAATGCCATATTTTTTTGCTTATAATTACTTTATTTCTGTTAGTGAGTGGTCAAAAATTATGAAATATCTCTTTCACCTCACCCAAGCAAGGTCGAGAAGCCCAGAATCTAATCTTCCACTCCATGCCAGTGTGGTTCCTGTGCCTCAGTTCCTAGGGGTACTGCTGCAATGTGATCAGATATTTAACAAGGCTATTGCTTAAATTTGCAACATATTGACTCTCTCAGCCCTTCTGAAAATATGCGCCTTAGCTTCAGTGTCTGTAAACTATGGTAATTAGCTGTAGAAACTCATCTTTCACGTTTGACATCTTTGGCACCATCCTAAAGGATTGCCCAGAGAAAGGAAAAGCCCCTCCAGTGCCCCAACTTGTCACTGGACCCTGCCTACGTCTGTGTTCCTGGGAGATGTGTTGCCAACTCACTCGTTCCTTGGGCTTGCATTGCCCTACTAAATACCCTATTGAATTTGCTAAAGTCTCTCTTTTCCTGCACCTGAAAGATGTGAAAATAGAGGACTTAACGATTAATCTAAATATTTATCTGATTCTCTGATAGTCTATTTTCTGCTGGAATTCCCACTCTCTGCACATCAGATGCCCCACCCAAAATCGGCAGCGTTGGTGCCTGAACTTCAAGGTACCTAAGATGAATGGTGTGAGCTGTGCTTCTGGAGTGTTACTGAGAGCTTGGTGATATCCGATTTCCTCTGTCTTGTTTGTATCTTGCTCATGCATGCATTCTGCACAGAGATCTGGCAAACGTTTAGCTGGACTAAATTGAGATGTTGCACTTAATCTGATATTTAATGTGAACCATTCACACCTTTGAGGCTGGAATTAAGAGTCAGGTTTCAGTCACTGTAATTAGCAGTTGCTTGAAATGATAGTTAAATCCATTTTCTGAGCCAAACGTATCCCTCAGATACGGAGGAAAGAAAAATAAACACAGATCAGATGAGAATTAGGTTTGATCATTTGGAATTATATGCAAAATAAGCTGGAAACTTTGAACGGCAAAGAAATGTGGAAGCTTGTCCCTTTTATAGTCACAGATTCTTGTTTCTCAGGGGGATAAGAAAGCTGTGTTACAAGCCATGGAAGGACTGTGCTTGCCCTGTCTGTCTTGAGTAGCTGAATCCTGAGGGATGATCTGGACTTTGCAAGGGAATAACTGCAGGAACATTTTCAGGTGGTCCTGTGCTTTTAGAAGGGGGCTGTTGCCTTGATATGAGTCAGCTGTGAGGAGCATCCCAGATCAGAACCACAAAACAGCCAATTCCTGAGTGAAGAATGAGGTCTCAAATTGAAGCGTTGCCTTTTTTTTTTTCCTTCTCTCTTTGCAGGATAATCACAGGTTGACTTGTCACCGAACAACCCCAGCTATAGCATATTTCATGGGTCTTGGTTATTGCATGGAGTCACAGTGAGGAGCAAAACCTTCCTGGAGGTGTTTAAAAGGCATGGGGCACTTGGGAACATGGTCTAGTGGTGGGCACAGTGATACTAGGCTAACTGGTGGACCCAATGATCTTAAAGCTCTTTTCCACTCTCAGTGATTCTGTGATGACCAACACTTAAATACCAGGAGGCAACATTGCACCTGAGCATTCACCCCTAACGCTGCATTGCTTGACTGCTTCATTTCTCAACTTTAATGTTGCATAAACAACAGTTTTTCTGCCCTGTTCTACATGCTCACACATGCACAGAAGCCTTGCTTCTCCAGTCCCTCCCACACAAGCAAACCTCTATTGGCTTTGCTGGAAATTTTGCCTAACACCTGAAATGATGGTGTTTTACTGGGTTCCTTGAGGTTGACTGTAATAATGAGAGTGTGTCTCCCTTTTGGAAAGCTGCCCAATCTCCTTGAGCTCATACAGTTTGTGCATTCCTCTCTGTTCATAAAATCCATGAGACTCACTGATCTGGGCAAGGCACATATGAGTTTGTATCCCTGATGTGAGGATTGTGATGCATTCAGAAAAATTAACTAGCTGTTGATCAGCCAAACAAAATTATTTTGGATTCCGTAACCTCGCAGCAACCCCTTTTGCCAGTAATTTCCTGCCCTTTCTCTACCTTGTAAAAATTTCTTAAATTCTACTTTGAGTACAAGACTTGGAAAAGTCATGCCAACAGCACTCTGTAATGTTGTAATGGATAAAGCACTTACCTTTCTGTTTTCTGAATATCCAGTAACAGCCTTGCTTCTGTAAACTCAGTTCCTGGAAATGTCATTAAAACCATTTTCAAACAGTGAAAACTGATAGTGGGGTTTTGCATGAAATAAGCTTGGTATCTGAAGGCTCTCACTGACTCAGGTGTCGTAACTCCTGTTTATTTTTTTTAAAAAGAGAACAAAAAAGTTATCATCACAAATAAATGGTAATTTGGGATCAAATCAGAGTGTGCATGTATCTCCTATGCTCTGAGACCCTTTTGATGAAAAATCTCATCACAAGTAATTAACAATTAGAGGGCACAGGTGGAGGTGAAAGGAAGTGCATCCAGAATGTTTCAGCCCCTCTGAGACTTTCTCCAGCTTAAAGCAGAATTAGTCTTAGTGGTAAACATCAATAAAACTGGTAAGCAATACCAAAAGCATCAATGTTCCCAGAATTTTTACCTAACAACAAAACTGTTCCTAGGCCGAAATTGTACCTAGAAAGCATACAGATATCATTATATATTATTTACAATGTATTTGTTAATATCAGGGAAAAAACACTTGCAGAGAAAAGGGGAGTGATGCCCACCTGGCAGAGCTCCAGGTATACCCTCCTGCCCTCTGCACAGATATTGATCTGAGCAGAAACACCAATTTTCTGCTATTGTTAGGCTGCAGGAGGTCCAGCTCCCCTCGTCCATCACAAACCTCTTTGCTCAGCCTGTACAAGGAGGGATGGGAACTTCTTTGCCTTGCTCTCTTGCAGCCTGGAGCCAGCAGCCCTGTCTGGATATAGATGTTAGTTCAGCATCAGCCTCACAAGGTGTGTTGCATTTATCTGCCTTTTTTT
>WBMY01001920.1:394440-454270 GCA_013397315.1 Donacobius atricapilla | reverse complement strand
TTTTTTTTTTTTTTTTTTAAATCTAGTCATTGTACTATCCAGGAGCCAGATATGGTGGTTTCAGACCTTGGTGGTTGCTTTACCAGATGGAAGTCCCTGGTCATCAGGGCTGTATTGCACATCCTCTCCTCTCTCTTGAGCTTTTTGAAAGATGATAAGACTTGAAAAAGCATTACCTAATTTTCATGTGTTTTTGTTGTATGAGTATTTCCTTGGCTAGTTTGTGAAGGGTTTTTTTGGCAGGTGATTTTTATTATTTGGGTGTTTATACACCCCAGTCTGAGGCAAAAAGGACTGTTCTGAGTGGAATGGCTTTTTTGAAGAGGGAGACACTGCATGGTCTCATCAATACAGTCCAGATGTTTTCCCAGAGTTTGACCATAAATGCCTTTCCAGAGGTTTTGCATGAGGTGCCTTGCATAAATGCTTTGCAGAGGTTTTATACCATAAACCTCCAACAGAAGCATTCCATAGGAATGTATATGCTGACGAGGCATTTCCACAAAAGCATTTTACAATGCCAGATCAAAAAGGCCTAAAATTTACCTCCTGCATCTCTTGTGTAGGTTAGAGTTGGCTGCATGGTTTCTATCCAAGAAAGCATATGACCAGGTATTTGCATTACGTGTGTAATAAGAGCTCCGAGATGACTTTCAGACTACAACAACTTTGAAATTCTCACACAAAGGCTGTGAATGACCCATTCTGACAGCAACGCATTCCCGGTGTATGAATTCATAAGTAACTGGAACGGTATTGCATCTTTCTTAGGAAACCATCTGACAGCTTGGAACTTTCCCTCCTTTTATGAAGATGACTCAGCTTTCAACATCCCTGTGCCCATCTCTGTTCTTCTCCTTTGGTTTCCATATTGCCTTTTCCAGCTGAACATCTCAGTGCCTTTATACTGACATGCTCAGCACTGCCTGCCCAGCAGGTTCCTAAGGGTTCAAGGTCCAGGGTCCTGTAGTTATTACCCTGCTGGGATTCTCTTGGCTGGGCCAGGAGGTGTGCGGTGGAGGCCAGACTGCTGCTAAGGCAAGAAACTGCCATCAAATGGGGGAAGACATCCCTAGAAGATAGTATCAAGCAAAACCCTAGGACTGGCACTGGACGTCCTCTGAAGCCACTGGCAAAACTGAATTAGACACATTCAAGAGCTGATCCTGTCCCACCGCTCAGCCCTCATGGAGGTGCATGGAGGCATGAATGAAATTCATGAATGAAAATATGGTGGGCATCATCCACGTAATGTCAGCATTTAAGCACATGTTCTTCCCGTGTGGAAGGTGTGTGATTGTCACCCTAGGACAGGAAGGTGGTAGTTCTGGAACCCGGTAATATGCAATGAGCATCTGTCAATGCTCTTTTAGTTTGGTCCTCCAGAATGGCCTCAGGCACCATCACCTCTGGGCCTGATATTGCCTGTGGGACAGACATGGATGTGGGACAGATAAACGCTGCTGGAAGGCACAGGAGGATGAAAACAAATCTCTGTCTCCTGCAATATGAAGAGATTACCTGTCAGCACTACTAAGGTAGATTTACTAGCAGGGTCTGCTTGAAAACTTCTGCAAAGCCAAGCTTATTTGCTGTTTGGGAGAAAATTGGCTTTTTCTGCTTCCTCTGTATTACTGTTGTGAAAGTGGAAAAGTTGGCTGAAACCAATAAATGTGTTTTCTGCCTTGCTGAGCAGACTAGACAAGTGTCTGATGGAAGGTCAGCAGAAAGACTAATTTCTTGACTAAGTTATTTTCTCTGTTGGGGGAAAAGATAACTCTGCTATCCAGGAAAGACAAGGAATTATTCCTTTTGTGTTGGGTTTGGGCAGTTTTGTCAGGATCTGAGCTACCACACAGAGTAACATGCTGGCTCCTGGGAAAGTGGCAAGCTGCTGGCTGGATCCTGGTTGCTTAGGCAGCTTTTTGGCTGCACAGGAACACGTCAAGTGTGCATGACAGCACTCCTTCAAGGAGTTCTGTGCTGTGTCTGTGCAGGCTGTGAGCACTAAGTTATTCTCCAAAGCATATAACTCCTGTGAACATATAGCTCTCAGCTTCACTGAGAACTTAGAAGATTTTTTTTTTTTTCCCCAGTTCTACCAGTCTGGCAGAGCCCTCAGGGGATGTGCTATGTTTTACATTGCCTTTCTCAGCCTTGATTTTCTGCTGTCCATTCTTCAGGTTCTGCTCCTCTCCTATTAAGAGGTTTTGCTGGTATGAGTCAGAAGTTTCACCACTCCTGCTTGTAACCTGCTCTTTAATAGAGTCTGTAACATCTGTAAGTCTCTCATTACACCAACATGCATGTTGCCTTTGGCTCAGGGTTGCCTGAACCCAGAAGCAGCGCCTACCTGGCATGTAAGGCAGTGCTAACACCTCCCATCCCAGCTCAGTGAGCATGCAGAGGGTGGCCAGGCAGCCCCAGAGGTGAGTGTGCATGGCATTTAGCTAAATGCCAGCAACAAGGGCTAGGCAGGGTGTGTTGTCACTGCAGAGGACATGTGCTGATTATCCATCTTGTTCTGCCCGCTATCAGTTTGTGCTGCCTGATTTTCTGGCCAAATGTGTAAGGAATGCACCCTGGTGTCCTGAAGGTGGGGAAGTACCTTATGGTCTCCTGGAGCCACATTTCCTCTTGCTTTTACAGTTTAATTTTATGCCCAATGCCTACATGAATGTAGCACTGGGTTGGAAGGTGCACTTGGCTTGGTCCCTTATTTCAGCTCTCTTCTCCCAGCTGGGGTCTTTCCTCCTTGATGGAAATACCAGTTTTGCCTGCTCTGGTGAGGAACCTGGAGCAAAACATGGATGAAGAGTGTAATGCAGACTTTAGCCATCAGCAAAATCATTCCTGTGCCAATCCCACTTGCACACTTGGTGAGATATCTTTCTTCAGTTGCATGCTTTCCCATCCCCTGCTCCTGTCAGACACCACCACCCAAGAAAAAGAAAAAGGTCTGGGACAGGGCTAGTCTTCCATGGGCACCATCAGAAATGGTCACTCAGTGGTGTGTGTGGGCAGAAATGTCCCCACGAGGCTCTGATTGCAACACTGCACACCACAACAATGATTTCTTTCTTGGTTTTAGATAATAATCTTGTTGGATTAGGGCACAACTCTTTTTCAGCTTGACATGTTACCGACACCTGAGATGCTGTTTGTGAAAAACAACATGATGGTTATGAAACAGAGAAACTAAATGAAAGCCAACATGCCTGAGAAAGTGAAGGAAAAAGGGTATAAACAAGAGTGAGAAATCTTTTCCCCGTCTCTGGTGAGCCCATGGTCCTGGGCCACAAAGCCCATGAAAGCTCTTCAGCTCCTGGCATCTCCTCTGGCCATTCCCTCATGCTCTCCTGTTGTTAGTAGCTCTGCTGTGTTGAGCAGAGCCATCATTCACCCTTTATTCTCCCTTTTCGTATCAACACAATACGTCTCCATATTCTCTTTCCTGGAGGTTACGTAGCCCCTGGGAGGGATGAACTTGCTCAGAACAACCATCAGCAGGAAGCATCTCCTTTGAGAGTTTGAAATGGAACCAACCACCAGGAAACTTTGCTGTTATGGTTCTAGCTGCCTTCTCCTACTGACACTTGCAGGGCTTCAGACTTTTCTTCCTTTTGCCAAATCCTCCCTGTCTCACCATGGAGCCACGACCAATGGAAATAAATCACAATTTTAGGAATTTATTTAAATGTTGCTATGAAACAGGTCATGGCAGCCAGTGAGAGGCTCTATTTGTGTAGTCACCCACAGAGGAAAGAAAGACATCTGTTTTGCTTTGAAAAATAACTCTTTCATGTGTAAGGGGCATTTTGGGTTTGGGTGGAAGGCTGCAGCCACTGAAGGGGAGATGAGCTGCAGTGGGATGTTCACTCAGTCACATAGGCCAACCAAGTAAATTTGCAAATTTTCCTTGAGGTTGTTTTGTGCATTGCTCAATGCACATCACATGCTGCAGCCAAATATTCATCCCCAGCTTAGAACTGCAGGCATTGTAGGGCAATTAAAGTAAAATATTACCCTCTCCTCCTTAGGCCACAAGCAAACATGGCTGTGGGTGAAGGCCAGCAGAGGAAGAATGACATCATGAAACTCAAGAGGGAAAGCAAACACCAAGCCAGCGCCATGTGCAGGTCAGCCACTGCACCAGGACAGGCTTTCCTCTTAGTGACTGATTTCTGTGCTCTCTGCCCATCAGACTTTTACTGGGAAAACTTTCAAGCACAGGCGTGCTATCCACCACAGCTCACTGCAGAAAGATCTGGCCCTCTCCTGCTTTTCCAGTCCTGGGGGTGGCAAATGGAGCACAACATCCTCACCACCCTGCCCTGTGAAGCTCCTCATGAGCCAGCAAAAGCTCATTTAGTCACGCTCTGCCTGCAGCCCTGGATGGCCAGGGCTTGTCTTCTGGCCCACGCTGCTCCTGCTGGAGCAGGGCTCAGGGCTGGCCACCAAAGTGTGTCCTTAAAGCATGGAAGCAACTCATTTCAGGTGGCAAGACTCCTCTCACAACACAGCGGTGCTAAGAGAGTAGCGTCTTTTCTTACAACGGCAAGGAAATTACCCAAACTCCATGTAATCTTTAATTTTTTTTTTAAATCTAGGATGGAACAGTGCTGGCGTCAGCCCCAGTGCCACAGATATAACTCCTTGGATGCATGCCATTCCATGCCCAGCTACTTAAAGCATGAAGGTTTGTTACTGTAGGCAGGCTGTACATGGGTAGGCGAAGTTGCACGCCACGATCCAGATGGGATGCAGTTCAACAGGATCACTTATAGGAATCAGTATTATGTGAAAGTGTTAGTAGGATAGGCCCAAAGTTTCCCAAGCTGCAACATCCCCTGCACTATCTGCTACCAGCAAAATCAGGTTTTACTGAGTTCCCTTGCTTAGCCCTCCCAAAGTCAAAGCCAGGGCTGACACCTCTGTGCACACAATGCCTTGTGTGGCTATAAATATAGCCACTAACAAATATAGAATACTGCCCTTCAACCAAAATTGCTATAAATTTATTATGAACACAAAACCTGAACTGGCCAGGACTCACAAAGCAGCACGGTAAAAATCAAACTTTCCTGGCACTACAAGTCCCAGTGCCTGAAACACTTGGTTTTGCAAAGGACCCTCACAACTGGGAATAAACCTCAAAAATTATCAACTTGTTTATTTTTTTTTTTTCTGGTAGAAGTAAGTTTCCCATGTTAACAAAAGCAGAATAGTTTTATTTAGTGTTCATCTCACACCTTCGACAGCTGCAGCTGTCAGGCACAGAAGTACAGTATTAAAATAAACTGAACAGAGTTGCTCATTGCAAAAATCACACTATGCAAACCTGTGGATTGTAACATCAACAGTATAAAATGTAACAAAATTGGAACTTTTAATTTTTTTATGCTTTTAAAGATAATAGTCCAGGCTATAAAACTATATAAGCATTGAATAAGAAATGTTAAAGTCAACAAGTCTACAACAGATACATCTTGTAAAAACTCAATAAATTATATATATATTTATAATATCTAGTAACATTTAAAACCATGCACAGTTTTGTACATTTTATTTTTTCAGTACAAGAAAACTCTTTGCTTCGAGTACTTGGAATGTACACAATTAGCAGACATTTGTAAGAAAATACCAAAAAATTCTTTTTTTTTTTTATTCCAACAAAACAAAAATCTATAGAAATTTACCTTCTCAAACTTCCACTGAAGTAACCTCAAACTATAAATTATTTATTTTAGGATAAGGATTCTGTGGCTCTAAGAAGAAAAAAATATCTTTAAATGAGATGTTGTCATCCTGTTATTCTGCAACATTGATATGCAATATGCACCAGAGAAAAATGAAAAGAAAGAATTCAGGATGCAATTTGCTTTGCCTCTTTCTGGCAGTACATAAAGAAGCCTTCTGGACAAAAAAAAAAACCCAAAAAAACCAACCCACCCACAAAAAATCCTCAGCCCAAACCTCCCCCACTGTCAGCTTGATCCATGCTAACATTCTTTCGTTCACTCCTGTGCTTTTACACAGCTATCTGGCATTGAGGAACAAAATAGCACAGCATTCTAAACATCAAAAAATCAGGCATCACTGGCACTGTCCAATGTGTTAGATGCAAAAGAAATATGCAGCTGTAGCAGCTCTCCTGCAAACAGTGTCACTATTTTGCTCACATGGCATTTCTGAAGCCCAAAATACAACAGTACTGGCAAAGGGGAGAGAAAAAACCTATCCTGCACCATCCAAAGTCAACATTTCACTTTGCTGCATACTTGTTATTAAATCGACCACAAAGAATACCTTCATTTGAAAATAGAAAAATAAACACCCACACCCCCTTAATGCACAGTGGTTAAACTGATGGAAGAATTCTTGGCCCTGTTTTTCTGAAATATGTAAAAATCATCTTTCTGCTGCTATTTGTTTGGTTTTAACCACTGGTGATGTATTGAAAAATAAACTTACCTTTGCTCACTGCAATCCAGGATAAACTAATATTTTTTTAATGAATACATATATATATTTATAACATTAAATGTAATTTGTTAAAGGACTGTACATCTATACATTCTTTCAATATTTCCCATAAACACAAAGAAAAAACTTGATTAATATATTTTTTCTCCATTTTTAATAAGTTAAAAAAAACACCCTTAAGTTTGGTGAAATTTAAAGTTTACAGTAACGCTATGCTATTTAAACCAATGAACAGATATGTTAATGTCTATAAATAACTTTACAAATATACATGTTAAGGTACAATTTTTAAAACAAAACTGTGAAGATATAAAACAAACAATCAAAAACATCTTTTCTTTTGCCCAGATCAGTATATCCTAGATCGCAATGCTTGTATTTTGAGACTCTCTCTCTCAGTACTGCTTTATGTTGCATTAGTATTATACATTCTTTTCTTTTAATATATTTATTTATATATATACATGATATATTTATAGATATATACACAGACTCTCTGGAATAAACCTTTTTGATATAAGTTAAAGGCTCTTGCCTACAGGTACCCGTAACTTCTTTCTCCGAGTCACTGCACGTAGATGGAGCCAAACCTCTGGCGTCAAGGCGTGGATGGAGGAGCTGCTCCCCGCACTCACCCCTGGCAAGCAAGAACAGGCAAACCCCAAAAATGAGACTTACTACTTTTTCCCCCACCAACTGGCTGTTCTCTAAGGTCAGGGTGTGACTTGAGATGCAGTGTGGGCACCCAGGAGCCAGGTTTCAGGGCACCCTTTGCTCTCAGGTGGGTGATGCTCTGCTCCCCAGGGACCCCACGGGGTCTCTGCCCATCCCTGGGGTCTGCTTGCTCCTGCCTTGGCACAGACCCATCGCTCCCGGCCCCGTGCAAGGGCCAAGGTGCTGACACTTCAGATGACTTGACCATCTCTTTTTACTATCTTTTACTTTCATTTCTCCATGACAACTTGCATTTTACTTAGCTTTGTTTTCTCTTCTTCCAAAAAGGATTCCTTCCATGTGGCTGGGTAGTAGGATCATGAAGCTATAAAAACGACGACAACAAAAATATAGATATTTTTATAAATATATGAATCCCTGCAGGCAACGTGGCTTTTCAGCTCCACCAAAAAGGTTCATGTACAGATTGCATAAGCGAAGAATTTCCACATTCTTTATACCTTTTTTTTTTTTTTGCATATGTTTCTTCTTTTTTTTTGTTGTTTTAAAGGAAGATTTCTTTTTCTCTTTTTTTCGTATTGCAGGCACAGAACGGTTACTCTGGCACTCGGAGGTCAGCACCCCCCAGGTTCAACATTCTGCGTAGTAAAGAAAAATCCCTAACAAAATTAAAAATAAACAAAAAAACAAACGAACAAAAAAAATCATCTAGGCTAGGTCATCTTGGCAAGAGATTAGTTCCTTCAGGCCAAACAGTGCTTCTTGACTTTTCATACAGCAATAGGGAAAATAAAATAAAATATTATTAAAAAAAAGTTTGTTTTGTTGTTTTTTGTTTTTTTTTTTTACCCTGAACAGCTTGTCAACAACACAAATCTCCAGGCACCATCACACAGTTCCACTGGAAGATCCTTCACTACAGTTTCACGCTCGGCGCCCCGCACTCGCGCCTCCATGGGCACACTGCTTGTCCGTCTGTCCGTCCGTCCATATGCCCTGGGGGTGCTCATGTCCGGATGACGCCGTTGCAGGGCGGGTGCTTGGGCAGGCAGGGTTCATCGGGCAGCAGGTCATGTGCAAAGACCGAGTCGTCCCCTGAGGAGCAGGTGCTGTGGGTGTCCTGGCCGGCCGGCGAGTACTGCTCGAAGGGCACCGAGAGGTCCAGGTACTCCTGCCAGGGCCACAGAGCCATCAGTGAGTGCTGGGTGTCCCCCGTGTGACAAGTGACCCCCCTCCCACGCCCAGCCTGCCACACTCACGT
This sequence comes from Donacobius atricapilla, assembly GCA_013397315.1. Taxonomy (NCBI): domain Eukaryota; kingdom Metazoa; phylum Chordata; class Aves; order Passeriformes; family Mimidae; genus Donacobius; species Donacobius atricapilla. The sequence goes on along the minus strand of WBMY01001920.1, from coordinate 445,848 downwards.
CGGTGGAGGTCACGGTGAGGACCCTGTCCAGGTCCTCCACCAGCTGCTTGAAGGTGGGTCGCTGCGAGGGGACGGCGTGCCAGCACTCCCGCATGATCATGTACCTGCACGGGGAGACACAGGACAGCCACAGGTGGTCAGGCCAAGTGACACCCACCCACTTGCCCACCCGCCTCCAAATCACCTCAAGGAACAGCTGTGGCCAACGCAACTTCAGCCATGGCCAGCTGGGGGGAAGAGGAGGGTTTTGTGCAGCCACTGTCCTCATTACTGCTCATGTGATGCATGACTGTGCCCTTAGAGCAGGAGGAGGACCTGTCCTGCAGGTGACACACCACATCTACACCCCCAGGTGCCACCTGCCCAACGAGGGGAGGTGCTGCCTGCCACTCAGCAGCCTCAGGGCTGAGGAAAGCCCACCTGGAGATGGCCACGCAATGTCCCAGTGGGGATGTTCCAACAGCCTAGACCCTAGAGACCAGCAGGGTGGATTTGGCCTCAAGGGAATGGGCAGCGGAGCAAGGTCAGCCCCCACCACACACTCACAGATCATGGGTGCAGTTTGCAGGTTTGTCCATCCGATGGCCTTCCTTCAAGAGTTTGAAGAGTTCCTCAACAGGAATTCCTGGGTATGGAGACCCTCCCAAAGTGAAGATCTCCCATAGTAGCACTCCAAAAGACCAGCTGGAAACCCAAGAAAGATCTTTAAAATTCAATGAGGTTTTTTTTCCAAGCCCCCCCCATATCCCATCCCCCTTGCTTGGCTTTATTTCTGTGCAGCCATGCATAGCTAACAAAGTCATCAATAGCATGACTAATTGCCTAGGCCATTTTTACTAGTTACTTGGAGATCTCTGCTGATCCAACTCAATAGCAAAGAAATCCCAGGCACCAAGTCTGAAATTGAAATGAGCATTTAATCAGATAGGTGACAGCCCATCTATCACCGCCAGCTCTTTGTTAGGTCTTCCACCAGCTCCACTGAATGGAACAAATCAAATTATTCATGCATGGCTTCACTGAATTGCAGGCTTGGAACCACAGGCCACTAATTGTGCAAGCTGATACCAAAACTTGCTTGTTACAACACTCATTTCACTGGCCAAGCTGGGAGAAAAATACCCCAACAAAAATCAGCAAAGCACTAATGTTACACACTGTCAGTCCTGCAGCTGTGCTCTGGTTAAGAGTCCTTTTTTTCAAAAGTATCTTATGCCTTCTTCATTTTCTTTCTAAAAACAGGGATTATCTGTCTCTGTTTTGCTTTCACGCACACTCACTCTCCCAATTCTCTAGCTTTGATTTATCTGTCATGCCCTCTGCAGCATTACCTAAGCATGGAAACTATGATTTAAGATTAATAAAAGCCAAAGTATCTGAAAAATACAGAAATAGAAAAGATTCATTTGTCCAATTGCAAGCAGTGAGCTCTGGGGAGAAGGCAGGCTGGCTATAAAAATGCCATTATTGATCAAATATTACAATAAAAAGCTAGTGTACATGTGGAGCTGCTTCAGCCCTTGCAAAATTCAGATGTGTTACTGATTTACATGTAAGGAGAGCTCTGCTGATTGCTTACTGTGCAGAGGCACTAAAGCAGACAAGATAGGATTAGGAAAAATAAGGAAAATAAATGAAATGGTAAAATTAATCCGAGACTATTTGTTGAATATTCTTTGATCAATTCTAACAGCAGAAAGAGTATTTCAAGCTCATTCTACATCCTTGACTGAAGTGTAACTGTCTGGGGCAAAGCGTGGAGGACACTGAGGGTAATTTTTTTTTCCATGAGGTTTTTATAGTACAATGTTCTTCAACTGCTGGATGGATCACCTCATCTGTAAAGTGGGCAAGAAATACTTGCCTGCTTTCCAGTAATTTTTCAGGAGCTCCCTAGAGATGCTCAGATGAAAGCAACCAGATAACAGCAAAATAAAACCACGTGCATGAAGGTGCAGTTTGGAATCAATTCCTGTACTTTTGCATCTTCAGCAGGGAACAGGCCCTGGTCATGCTTAGCAGTACTTTTGTCTGCAAGATACTATAGGGGTTGATTTCCCTGTCCTATTATTTTTTTTTTTTAAAGTGTGGGTTTGCTTACACATCACTCTGGTGAGTATAGACCCGGTCAAACAAGGCTTCTGGAGCCATCCATTTCACAGGCAGCCGACCCTGTAATTAGGAAGACAATGGGAACATCCCATCAGCATATTCCCCCAGCCACAACGGCACCATCTGAATCTTCTTTTCTAATCCAGTTTGAAACATTTTCATTAACAACCACATCTGCCTTCCCGGTCACTGGGCAAAGCAGTGGCCACATATAAACAGATTAGAGCATTTGATCCCTGGATCTTCACTGACAATCTTTGCATTAAATGCTCTCTGTATGGGACTGTATTTCACTGCCAAGGCAGGTTTAATGTATCAGTGCATCTACATCTTTGCATGGGAACAGCATCCAAGGCTCACAGATGCAGTGAACTCTGTGGCAGAGCATGGGACAACACTTTCCATCTCTTTGTCTGGAAAGTACAGTTGACTCCAAATCCAAACCCAGTTTAGACTCAACTTGAGGGGAAACTTCCAAAGAGTGAAGGCAAGGGTCAGGTCCTCTAAGAAACAAATCCTGATCCTGCTGGAGGCTAAAGGAGGAGGTCTGATCCCATCCTAGATCAGGGGCATAAACACAGACTGTCATGTGAGAAATGCAAGATGAGAAAGACTAGATTAATCGTAATTCTCTGGGACTTTGTTTGGTCCCTGGAGGGAGACAGGAAATACTGTTTTGTGTTTGAGCCATAATTTGGATATGGGGCAACTTTGTCCTCTTCTCACTCACTGTCTCACTGAGGGAGACAACTGTAGATGGGACACAGGCAGGATGTACAAAAGGGATTATGCTCTCAATTGTCCCACACAGCTCAAACAGGGAAAAAAGCCATTCTGATCTGTGATTAAGATTCCCAAGAATTGTTATTAATTTATGATTAAGAAATCCTGGCAATTAAGAAAGATTTCTGATACGCTATTGAAGTGGATCAGTATGGACATGGTGGGCCTCAAAGGACTGCTTGGACATTTAAACCCCTTGCAATCCTGAGACCTGCAGGTTCTGCACTGCTCTCAATCTTCCACTGCCATCTCCTCCCTCTGTCCTAGTTGGGCTTTTTCCTCAGGGCTCAACATTTGCTGTAGGCTCTGAACCAAGGCACAGGGCTTCTCTGAGCCCTTCATTTGTAAATTCATCTCTACAGAAAATATAAATAACTTCAGGCCTCAGCCCTTGTCTGGGACCATCTCATTCTTGGCAGTGGAGTCAAGCTCAGATGTAGAAAAGAGAAATGCATGAAAGACCAGTAGATCCAGGTATACAAGAAGTGACATTCCTCTCTCAAGGGCTCTGGTCAGACTGAAGTTGGCTCCTTGGGACCTCCATGAACAGTAGTGGAGCAGACTGGAAAGGGCTCCATTCCTGTTTGGGAGAAACCTCAGTTTCTCTTAATTTAAAGCATCCTGGCCAGAGCTGAGACCTCACACCCAGCTGCCAGCAGGACCAGGATCTGTCAGGAAAAAAACAGATCGACTCTTGGGACCAGCCAATCTACAGTCCCTTACCAGGTGAAGTCCCTGTCAGATTTCCTCCTCCTAAGCCCCTCTAGAAAGGGAGATGTGGGACCAGGGCCACTTGCTGCAGGGATGACCGAGTTCCCTGCCAGAAGGAGAACTGTGCGTGCTTGGCAGCTCCATACTTACATTGGTGGTTTTCTTGTAATAGTCAATGTTGTGAACGTCTCTAGCGAGGCCAAAATCAGCTATTTTCATCACATTATCTTCAGTGACTAACACGTTCCTGGCTGCCAAGTCACGATGAATGCACTGTGAAAGGTGAGCAAGCCAATAAATAAGGGCTCGTTAGCTGCTCGCGCCTGGAACCAGCAGCACCATGTGGTTTATGAGCTGCCGTTTCATTGACTCCCAGGCTCATAAAGCTGTGGGCACTGCTTAGCTCCTGGCTCTGCATGTCACCGCCCCACCGTGCTTGCTCAGTGGGAGCCACCTCTTAGCAACACCTCATCGGCGGCCTCGGAGCCCACATGGCCACGCAGGTGTCTCTTCTCTCCAGACGGAGTGCAGGGGTGAGAAAGCCAACTCCCCTCCTCTGTGGATGCTTACTGGGACGTGCAGCTGCTTTTCTGTGCTGCTTCCCCCAGGAAGAGGAGTGAGGGATAATGTTTGAGGGGAAAAAGATCTTCAAATTAAGGTATCCCAAATACACAGACTTACAGAATGGCCTGGGTTGCTTGTGCTTTTATAGGAATTTTGTGGGTGTTTAATGGTCCTGCAGGTGACAGCTGAACAGCTGCATGGTTGAGGAATGCAGCCAGCATATGGGGACTTTGCATATGGATGAAGCCTCCAGCTCCAAAACCCCAAGATTCTTCATCCAGCAAAATTTGGCCTCTAAAGGGAGAAGCCTGTGATGTTTTGCCTGGGGTTGTCCCACACACAGAGCTTTCCCTGCCTTTGAACACGTGGCTTTGACCAAAGCTTCTACCAAATGAGGTTTCTCAACTCACTTTCTGAGATGCCAAGTACTCCATGCCCCTTGCCACCTGGTAGGCACAGGAAACCAGGTCCTTAAACGTCAGCTGCTCCTCGGGCAGCTTGCAGGTGTCAAAGGAATAGTCCATGCCAGGTGGGCGACGTGCCCTGAGGTATTCCCGCAGGTTCCCCTTTGACGCATATTCCACCAACACATAGAGTGGTCCTGCAAGGAAGAGCAGCACATCAGCATCCAGCAGAGGAGGAGCCGACCACCCAAATCTCATCTGGGCCATTCTGGGCAGCCAGTGAGTAATTACAAAGAAGGGAAAGTCAAATCTGAGCCTCCCATGACCCTGTTGCGCTGGGCTGCTCTGCTACGTACCGTCCTGCGTGCAGGCACCAAGGAGGTTAATAATGTTTTTGTGCTTCCCAATCATTTTCATCATTTCCATCTCAGAGACCAGGTCAGAAAGGTCTTTGTCTGTGGCATCATCTGGAGAAAGTAGAGGAGGAAAGGAAAAAAAATGTCAGGAAGAAAATAAGTGTTTTGGGGTACGATTATAACTGCTGTGCAGCCGTGTGGGGCTTTAATTGGGAAGCGATCAGAATATGACTGTATTTGACTATATTCTACTTTGGGAAGAAGAATCAAAATAAAAACTATGCCTACTACCATGGCAACAAAAAAACAAGTAAGTGGAGGTAAATGTTCATATGGAAATCAGTAATGCCTTTCATCTTCTGTTTCATCCTCACAAGTATGAAAGAACAAAAATCCACATTTTGGTACCTGGTACCTGCTTTTTTGATAGATTCTGTCTCTCATCTCTAGGGGCCAAGAGTTAATGATGGTAGAAGCTGAGTCAGGGCTGGGAAAGAATCTATTTATTGGATGAAAAATTGCAATTTCTCTGCAAAAATAGAAAAACCTATCTACAAAAGTAGAAAAATTGGGGAAAACCTCCCCAAAGCAATGTTTTGGTTTGGAGAGATGGAAATATTCCTATTTACAAAACCAGCTTCAAAAAGGACTGCAGGAAATGTAAATTAAAGAAACCCATTTCTGATAAGAAATATTACATTTTTTTAGAACATCCCCCCATGTAACCTCAAGCCCAGGCTGCTCACTGCCCTGCTTGCTCCCGGTGAACTCCTCAGCTGTCTGTGGTTACTGGGTCTGGAGGCAAGATGGGAAATGGAGACTTATCTAGAGGTGCCCACTGAATCCTGGATTTCTGGTCTCCCTTTAACCTCTCAGATGTCTGGGATTAAGTTTCTTCAACGAAAAAATTCCTCAAGAAGGAGTTTGTCAGCTGAAATTCCGCGAACTCCACTGAGATTGATGCACAAGCTTTTGGTAGAACAGGCAGTGCTGGTTAGGGGAGGAGTAAGGAGTGGGCTGATTCATGGAGCTGGCTAGAAGTGAAGGGGGTTCCCCTTCTTGTCAGGGATGCTATTACCTCTTGGCAGAGAACTGGGTTAATTCCCAGCCCCTCTTCCTGATGGGATTTGCACTTTTGCCTGCTCTCCAAGGACAGCCCTCACCCCCAGGCTGTGTGGGTAAAGGGGAGGAGAGGCTGTTCCTGTTTTCTTCTATTGTACCTAGTTTGTATAAGACTTAAAAGAAAGGCAAAGAGAGGAAATCCCAGCACAGTATGATGTTCTGTCCTCTGTGGACTCCCCATACCTTTTAACATCTTGACAGCAACTGTGATGGCCTTGTTTGGCTTGTCCTTATCAATCCCAATTGCTTCTGCCATCACCACTTGGCCAAAACACCCCTCGCCAAGCGGTTTCCCCAAGGTCAGGCTAGAGGGAGGAACAAACAGGTATGTTAGGGGGTGCTGGTGTGTGGACACTCGCAGTAGGCACAGAGATCCCAACCTGTGGCTTTGACTGACCGAGAACGAGTCAATTCCCACTTGGGATCTGGAGGCAGCTCCAGCTCGGAAACGTTGGCCAGCATTGGCCCATCACTGGAGGAGAGGCGTGTGATCCGGACCAGGGGCGTGTTGGAATTCATGGAAGAGTTGGACTCCAGCGACACCTGCTTGGGTAGAGCAAATGAAGTGTTATTGCCAACTGTATCTCTAGGGCAGGCAGTGCCCACAGAAGGATCACTGAGGAGGTTTGAGCTCTCTTTGCCCATGGACAGGTTTCTGGGAACTTCTAACTGGGAAATGCTCCTACCCTTGCAGAAATCCACTCATTTAGGCACTTGTAGTCAAGTGTTTAGCAGGTGGAAAGGAGGGACAGGTCAGCCAGTGCCCCCCATCATCAGGAGGTATAATCATTCAGTTGTTCTCTTCCATCTCCACAGCCCATACAGGCTATGAAGTGACTTTTCCCATCCTGGCACTGTCAACACCCACTATGAGCTTGCAGCCAAAGCTTGAAATCTGTACCCTTCACTGCGGGGTTTCACATGGTGTCTTTTGCTCCTGTCCCTCTGCAATTTCATGAAGCAGAACATCTCTAACTGCACAGAGAACCTTCTGCCACCTCCACAGAACACCTCTGGGCTCACCAGGGACATCTGTAAAATCAGGAATGAGCACAACCTGTGCTCTTTCTCCCCAAATCCATATTCCTCCAGGGAGCCTGGACTGGACTTCCCCTGCCAGATGTGCTTTCTGTGGCACTCACAGCTGCACTGCCAAAACCTCTTGGGAAACGTCAACAGCAGCAGGGGCTGCTCATGAGCCAGAGTCAGCTGCCACCTCAGCCAAAGCTCCACTGGCATAGAAATAAATAAAAGGGGGTTACACTTCTAGGCTGCAGCCAAATTATGTCACTCTTGGGCAATATTTTTCTGGTGGAGCTTCTCACCTAGAAAGAGAATTTCAAAGAGAGGGAGAAAAGGAAAAAAAAAAAAAAAAGGGATACCATAGGGGGGAATAGGAATCTTGTATCTACTTTCTGTTACCTGTCTCTTCAGTGGGAATTTGGAGACTTTCTGAACAGTGGGGGTGTTCATGGCCTTTTTGTTTGGCATTTTCATCCTCCAGACAATCACCAAGACCAGCACCAGGAGAAGGAGGAAAAAGCCAGTGCCATAACTGAGAATGCCAGTGTACACTGAGCCCGAATCATCCATCTCCATAAGCTCCTCGGCTGCAGGGTGACAAGAGATGGCAGTCAGGACAGGGCGGGCAGCTGCCCACACACAACTACACATACTGCACAGAGAATTTGGGCAGGACTTGTTCAGCTACATCGGTGTCAGTGACTTCAGTGAGGGGACTCTCCCAGGCCAGTGGTTTTCCACCTGCAGCTGTAGCTAAAACATTATTTCAGTTTCAGGGTAATTTGGGGGTAATTTTACTTTGTGTTTTTAAGAGCCCCCAGCCCACAGATTGAAAACCACTGCTCTGGGCTGAAGGCATCTTCACACGTCTGTGCTGTCCCTCTGACCCAGATCTTGTTCTCTCCACACATCATGGCTGGACGCCTTGGATGTGCAGGTCTGGAATTTGCTGTACTTTGCTGATGTAGATTCTCCAGCAAACATTTCCACCAGACCAGTGCCTGCCCTGAGGGACCAAGGGGCTTGAACAGCACCCAGCAATAAGGCATCACACAGGAAAAAAGTCTCAAGAGAAAAATCTGCTTAATTAATTAATAAAAACTTAATTCTGCTGGGAAGAGGCCAGAAGATTTGTCCCAGAGAGGTGGGATAGCCAGGAGGGTGGTGGCACGAGCCCATCAGCAGTGGCAACCTGCTTGCAGGACTTCTGAGAGAAGCAAAGGTCAGCTGTATTTTCCCCCTTGTTCCTTTCAGGACAGGCAAGTCAACCAGAGGAAGGAGCCATGGTGGGACTGATTTTCTGTCACTCAAAGGTGTGCTGGCACCAGAGGGACAGCCAGCAGTGGGCAGCTTTATAATGAAGTCATGCTGATGTGGTTAGCTCAGGTAACGGATCGTGTCCATTGCTGAGCAGACCCTTCAGCAAGCAGCAGGAGCCTTTCCCTGGCAGCAGCAGGTTTTGTTTCAAGTATTTGGTGGCAGTGCCCAGGAGGACAGGAGAGAGGGCTGTCAGTGACACTGGGGGCTGCTCCAGCCTGTGTGCCAGCTGTGAAGGGCCTGAGCCTGCCAAATAGCCATCTCCTCCCACAAGACAGGAGTACCAGATCTCCTGGGATCCAGCACTGTGTTCGGTGCTGCAGCTCTGCTGCCTTGCCTCACACTGCCTTGCCCTCTGCTCCCTGTCTCTCCTCCTGCAACAAGGACAAGCTGAGGCTCCCCAAATGGGCTGTATCCTGCACCTCTCTGTGGGGGCCTGCTGCTGCACAGACGGCTGTCCTTCACCGCGTCTGACTTCAAAATAAAGTTCTACTTTGGGATTTCTGGTCGGTTTTCTCCTGCTTATTTTTTGCTTAAATAAGAGGTTTGAATTCATAAACTGTAAAAGCAGCGTATGAGTCGGAGGAAATATTGTGACATTCTGAAAATAACAGAGACATTAGTCTTCTAACCAAAGGAAATGTTTTCTCATCCAGTGGATGTCAGAAACAGAAACAGGATCAGATCAACTATTACAGAGCTGGCAAATAAGCAGGAAAGATCAGCAGATCCCACTGGCAGCAGGACTGGGTATGGAGGAGACCTTCTTAAGCCCCAGTAAAAGTGATTACATCCAAATCACCTGCACAGATAAAGTCAAGATTAGAAATGCCAAAGTTTCCGGTTCCTAAACACATGCTGAGATGGATGTGTTGTGAGATGGACCCAAATGTGGTCTATGACTGCGTGAATCAAAGGGGGCTGTTTAGGATTTTGGGTGCCTTTTCAGTAAGGGCATATTGAACATACTCAAGGTTTGTTTCTGCGTTGTCTGCAAGGCACAGCTCATATGAGATTCAATACGAATATTGCTGGTACTTCCCTGGACCATGCTGAAGTCTGCCCTACAGCCAGAAGCAGATTCAGCAGGTGAAGGGGCAGCACAGCCTCATTCCCCCTTTTGCGGAAGAGATCTCCCTGTTGCACACTCTGGGCTGGCTTCATTGTCAATAAGAGCTTTGCACATGAAAGGACCACAAAATTGAGGTCACTCTGGCCTCGGGTTTCAAGCCCACTGCAGCTTTCATCGATCCCAGCTGGAGCAGGCAGCATGCAATGCCCCTGGGAGCCAGGACTTCTGTGCTCTGCCTACAGATGATTCTCCTTGACCTTCTGTTTGAGATCGCTATCTTGGCCTGCTCATCCGTGAAGTGGAAATAATGCTACAGGCAGGGAAGGGTGTATTTACACCAGACACTTATGCATCTAATTTTAGGTTAAGATATGAGGTCAGTCAGAAAGGATCCCTCATAAGATGATCCACAGTTCATGTCCAATTTAGGCGCCCTGAATCGTCAGATGGGGAGGTTTTCTTCTCCCACTGTCAGTGTAAGAAGACAAAGCTCCTTATTTTGGCACTTAACTGTCCTAACAAAGAGGCTGGGAACACCTCCATGTTATTAGACAAAAAAAAAAAAAACCACACTCTGTGTATTTTACTGCAATCATTTAAATTTTGAGATGCAATGCAAACTGAGTCAGCTGCAAGTAGGCAACAGGGGTCTGCAGCAAATCCCAGAGAAGAGGCCTCCCTGGAAAACACCCCTGCTCCAAGCGAGGGGCGGCCTCCGGGAACTTGGCATTTCTAAAGCAAAACATCGAGGCATCCTGGAGAGGGATGGAGAGGCCAGCACAGAAGGAAATACCTGGTAGCACCGTCAGCCAAGCAGAGTGATGTGAGAACCCAATAGAATTCCCTGCGAGACAAGTATATTCCCCAGCATCCTCAAAAGTAACATTTCGCAAGTACAGAATCTCTAGCTCCTTATCCGTTGTGTTAACACCTGCCGTCTACAGGGAAAAAAAACACACACATATAGAAAGAGGGAAAACAGAGAATAAGCCACATTCCCAGCAAGTGTGAGGACACCACAGGCAAATTTCAAAAGCAGATTAAGGTGTTTCTTTTTTTTTTTTATTATTTTCCAATAGCCCATCTTCCACATTTATTTATTCATTCCCCTCTGCAACCTGTAGTCAAAAGCAAAAAAAAAAAAAGTTCCCTTCACCAGGTTCTTACTCTGTCCCACTAAAGAAGCATGCAAGCAAAAGCATCCAAATGAAAAATTGCCCCCACAATATGACTGACTTTGGGTTAGTGAGGTAAGTACAGGGGTAGGGAAAGAGAGATGGGAAATGAGGAAAGACAGAAAAAAAAAGGAAAGGAGGGGAGATGTAGTGGGGAAAGTTTCAAGTGCTGATCAGAGGAATATACAAACATTATGGTTCATGAGTTCATTGAAAAATAAAAGAATTCTAGAATTCTTTAGAATTTCTTCAGTGGGTATCTCAAATCCATATATTAATTACACAGTCCTTGACACTGCAGTAGAAATCTGGCTGCCAACCAGAGGTGCCTGTAAGGAACTTTCCTGCAGTGGCACTGAATAACACAGCAGTCAAACCCTCTAGACAGGAGTCAAACCCCAGGGCCCGTGAGACTGGTTCTCCTCTCCAGTTAACATATTTGCTTACATGAGCCAATGTTGATATTTATTTCTCCATTACTTCTCCAAGGGACAGAACTGATTAATTCAGTTTTGTAGGTGAAAAACTCAAAACAGTCTGGTTTTCCAGAGTTTGGAATGTCAAAGGTCATTAACATGCAATTCTGTTATCAGCACTCAATTGTAAGGAAAGGAAAGGAAAAGGAAAAAAACATGAAGAGTTGATAGCAAAATTTGACAGTCATTTTATTGTGGGAATTTTTCCATGGCAATTGCTGTATAGGCGTAACAGTCTTGTTAAAAAAAAAAAATTAGCAAGAAAATAAGATAAAGCCATTCAGCATCAGTTGACAGGGTATAATACAAAATGAATAGTAATTTTAATCACTAGATTCTTAAAAATGTTATAGCTCATTCTTGCAGTTGCCAGGGCCTTGGGACAGAGTCTGTGGTTTACCTGGTTTTGGTTTGCGAATGTGGAGCCAAAATGGCTTTTCGGCTATGCCTACGAAATTGTTGGCTCTACACAGATATTCTCCTTCATCTTGTTCTGTCACATTGAACAGATTTAGGTTAGCATCGGCTTCAGCGTTTTTACTGATCCAAGACTGCAGGAATAGACAGAAACCTGAACTTCAGTAAACCAAACAATAGCTCCATCGCACCTACATCAGCTAGGATTGCACAGCTGTGGTGACATCCCCAGCTCACCCCTGTGGTGAGACATCTAACCCAGGACCTGGGTGGTGAAGGGAAGTTGCCTTTGGCCCCCAAACCACGTGCAGGTGAGCTCCCTTCCCTACACACATGTGATTTCTTTTTTAAAACAGACCAGTTTTGCCCCTTCTCCATCTCACAGCAGTCAAAGGCTCTATGGTTTCTTAATAACTCTGCAGACAGGAGCACCAGAGAAAGGGCTTAAGCAGAGATTTGTGTTTGCAACCCGGCTCAGAAAATACTGTTTCAATTATCAGATTCCAAAATAGAATTTGGAAACAAAATATAAGCAGTGGCGGTCTGAAACTCGCTGCTGACTTTGCCTTTCAGAAATTAGCTGTAATTTTTTCCACTGCTTATAGGAGCCTCTTCTTTACTAAATAAAGTGGTGTATATAAATCAAACAAACTTCAGACTTTTAAGCAATGGGTTTATGTCTCTTCTTCTATGCTGCCACAACAGCACATCAGCTTTTCCCCTAAAAACTAAACAGTTGTTTTTATTTTGGCTGAAAATGCATAACTGTTTTTAAGTGGCCTCAGAAGAAGCTTCAGTTCTGGAAATGAAAATAAAGCATCTCTCTTCTCTGTTTTGGTCTTACACTCTCCAGCCTGATCCTGATGCCTTCCATCTACAAGCCAGATCCTGCCAATAAGACTTGCAGCTCATTAAAATCATCAGGGCAGACAGCTCTGATAGGTTATTAGGAACTGAACCCAGAGGAGACACCAGAGAGGAGCCCGTGTCCATATCTGACGACAAACACCACCAGTTTTGACCTGAGCTCATCTCTAAGGCTTACGTGCAAGTCTGTCTGCCCTGACCAGGGGGAAAACGTGCCTGCCTGCTGTTGCTGCCTTGCTTATAATTAAACCGGGCATGTTTCAATGCAGAATGTACAATTTAGCCTTTGACAAAGCTTGGGTACAGTGTTGCCAGCCCCCTTCTGTAACTGGAATGCATTTAGTGCTCTTCTGCAAAGAAAAAGGGGTTTTCTTTGATCACAAATTAGCCCAGGCTTTCAGGAACTGATGCAGGTGATGGCTTGGTTTTGTCAGGCTGTTTACAAAATGGTTTGAAAGTACGGCATTCAACTTATCCATCTGGACTTGGGTGGGGTTTGACACCTACCCCCCCCCCCTTTAGATGTGGGGGGTGGAATTTCACATGCTGGGCACCTCTCTGCCTCCCTTGCTGCGATGGGATACTGGGATATTCCCTATACTTAAACTGACCCATAGCAGCTCCTACCCTCCACAAAATCTCCTGGACGCAGGAGGGAAGGGCAGGCTGATAAAAAAAGCCTTATCTCCCGGCAGGCAGCACAGCACAGGGCAGGAGGGAGCAGCTCTGGGGCTGTTAACTGCACCCTGCTCCTACCAGGATGCTGGGGCAAGGCAGCAGCACCGCATGGCATGAGGGAAACAAGTCCATAAAGCCAACGGACTGGCCCTGAGACGACAGCAAGATCATTTTATCAGATCTTTACTTATAAAAAACAAGCACACCACATTCAAAAAGGAAAAGAAAAAAAAATCCCTGCAAAGCAGGGCCTGACACAGCTCTGTGGAGGCCCAGTACTGGTGCACAAAAGATGCATCCCAAAATGGAAATGCTCCATGCCCCAGTGCTGATGCCGGCATTAATACAATTCAATGCATTCCTGATTAACCAGAAGTAGTAAATAGACGTGTGCTGGTCCTATTCAGCGAAAAAACATAAAACCAAACAAAACTTGTGCTTTCAAACGCCTGCCTGTGCTCCCCTTCGAGGAATGCGGAGCCTTTGCCGTCCACAGAAGAGAAGGTATTTGGCAATTCTAATTACCTATCCACCCCGGTGCCGCTCCAACTTAATTTTAAAACACTATTTATACGGACTATTTATATGTTCTTTGCCACGGCAAAATGGGAGCTTGTGCTTGTGACACAAGGCACTGTTCGCAGCCGCCCAGCAAACTTCCAAAAGGTAGCACTTTATCCCATGGGGACCACACACGGAGCTCGGAGACTTTATGAGAAGGCATGTGACACAACCAGCTATTCAGAGCTTGGTACTGGGCTGTGAAACCAGGGGGAAATTCAAATATGCATAATTCAAACACATTTGGAGAGGTGGCGAGAAATAAAAAAGTTTTCTAGTCGTGAGAAGCACACATTGCCAGTCCTGAAGAACTGTCTCCAACCATTTCTTCCAACCAATCTGTTATTTCAATCTGTGTAATTATTTCCAGGGTCTCTGGCTTTTATTATAATGTATCTGGCTGAACTACAGTTTTGTAGATACAGTCTGATAAGTAGTGGTTGTTTTTTTTTTAACCTTCACACAAAGAGAAGAAGGGTGTGTGGCAGCAGGATGTGCACAGGGAATGTCCATGCACAGGACAGCCTCAGCTTGAAGCGGCAGAGACAAAATCTGCTTTCAGCACTAACTGCAGAGCCAGAAAAAATCCATTTGGCCCTATATATTTTAATAAACACCACTACATGATGCCTTTAAATATTTTTATTTAAAGTATTTTAGAAGTCAAATATGCTCCTCACTCCCTATACCCTATTTTTACATTGCTTGAGGGGGAACCAAATCCTCTGGCTTTTTTATGGCTGTAATCTGAAAGCTGCCTTTCAAGAAAGCATTTTAGGAAAGAAGCCTCACTATGTACTTTTTGCTCAATTTAAAAAAAAAGGCTATTCTGAGCACTGATAATAGCAATGTTCACAAATTTAGTGGCTGGAACAAGATAATGTTGGCTCTCAGGTGCTGGTAGTTTGGCATTATTTGGTACATGCATGCTGCAATGTGCTTACTTGGAAAAGGAAGAATGTGTTTTAGTTGGGAGACTTTTGTTTTAATAAACCCTGAAAATACCTCCATTGAAGCTGTATAAAAAAAAATAGTATTTTTACAATTTTAGGTCAAATACAATCTGACAGCTCTTTCATTATGCTGCTTTTCTCACAATTGCCTCAGCTCTTACAACTTTGCTTATCTGTGCCACCACAGCAGTGGTGTTATCTCTGGCAAACAGAAGAGTTTGGAATATCGATTTCAGGACATTTTTGCTGTATCCCCTCCAAAAAGCAGAGTATTCCACTAGTCAGGCTTACAGAAGGACTGCCCTGAGGGTGAGAAGGAGGAACATGTACCAACCTTCAGCACTGTGACATATGGGGTCCCATCAGGTCCGTATTTGCTGCCATTGACTTCCACGTGTTTCAGCCACTGGATGTGAGGCTGGGCATCGCTGTAGACCTTGCAGTGAAACTCCACATTGCTCCCTACCACCACAGTCTGGTTGGCAGGAAGCCCTGCTTGCAGGATTGGTCGGTGGGGTGACCTTTCTGAAAAACAGAAAAGAGGAGAAATCCTAATTTACTTGTCTTCTTTTTCCCCAGCAAGTATTCTCCTCTGAAACAATTATCTTCTGGCTTTTCAGGAGAGGTGGTACAACAAGGGTGTCCTGATCACTGCTCTATCCAGGGCTTCTCAAGCCAGACTGGGAAGAACCACCTGGGAAGGGAAGAGGCATTTCAGCCCTGCCATTGCTTTTCTGGGCCCTCTGCAGACCCATTAAGGAATTTACTGATCACAGATGTGAGCTGGAATCGTTGGCCAAAAAGAAGCTTGTTGTTGGTTTTAGAGGACACATGATCCAACACTTTGGGAAGGAAACCAAGCTCCTGCTTCCCATATCCTCTCACGCAGCTACTCAACATTGCCACAGATCAGCTGTTGAGGGCAAACAGTGAAATCTCACCTAATACATCGAGCTGGTACGTGTGCCTAATGTTGCCGTACTTGTTCTCCACGACACAGGTGTAATTCCCTCGATCCGATGGCACAACGCTCTCCATCACCAGGCTCCACTGCTGGTGCCGCAACTGGAAGAAGAAATCAAACCATCAAGCTCATGGTCAAGCACCGTCATCTCCAGACCCTTCACACCAATGAACAATCACTGAGCTTCCACAGCTTTTTGGACGCTAGAGGAAGCCTGGACATTGCAAGGACCCATTTACAAGGGTCATTAAAGTCTTAATGAGAAAAGGCATTAAGACTAATGCAAAAGTGATGCAACACAATGGAACATTATGAGATTTCAATGGGGACCTCTGTATCTTTCCACAGTAATCACAATAACAAAGCCAGCTGATAGCTGAATGTGGCACCTCTCATTAGAATAACCGCTTCTGTAGGCATCACATACGGTCTATATTCTATGTATTTTATATATTTTAATATTCTGATCTATATTTCAAGATCTGCGTGCTATGGAGGCAACAGGTGACGGCATCTGTGTGAACAGAAACATGCTTCTCCAGCTGAATTAGATCCCTAAATTCCCTCCAAAAAACAGGAGCAAACATGTCCAGCCTCAAATCTGGTCCCTAGGATACTTGGTCAGACTTTCTATTATGGCACTGAGTTTTATACTAGTAGGTTTTCTGGATGTGGCTCATGTCCAGAGCTGATGGTGGTTCAGCAGCAGAGGGGAAAGCACAACCTATGTCTCCACCCTGACCTGCTGCCCTGTGATCTCAGCTAGAACGTTTGTTTCTAATAATTATAAAGGAAATAATGGCTATGGAAAGCAAATCTTGAATTAATACAGAAAGCAACCAACAGTAACAAAAATGACTCCAGGGAGCACAGCATATGAAAGCTCTCCAAAACTCTGGATATTAATTTGATGCCTTCTGTGGCCCAAAGCAGAACATTTAACTTTATTAAACATTTTGAAGGTGACCCCAAGGACACAGAAGCAAGGAGATTTACAATAATGCTGCACTACAGAATGTTGAGGGCTGATGGAAAAAACAAGGGTGTAATTGCTCCTGGAGATTTCTTGCTGCAGCAGGTGAACTCAAATATGAAGTCATTTAACCTCTTTTGCTACACATAAATTGCATCCACATGCTCTCTGTAAAAGGGCCAAGTTGCAAACAAAGCCAGAACTTTGCAAAGATCAGGTTTAAAACCATTGGACTAGACAGCTTAGTTGCAAGATAAGCAAGCAAATGTCATTTGAACAATTTGTAGACCTCTGCAGCCCTGAAAACAGCGCTGTTGAGCACCCCATTTTTCAGAGAACGTTTAATATGGCATTTCTTTTCATTTCGGAGTACCTGTAACAGGAGGCTGTAACCAAACATTTTGTACAGACATCTCAGCTGTGGCAGATGTGTGGTCAGCTCTGACTGCCCCTCTGCCCACCCAGCACAGCACAAATAGAGGGGCTCAATGAAGGAGCACAACAAATATCTGACCTTTTGTAAAGCAACATCCCCTTTGCTGCATCTCTGTGACTGTGTGGCAATTACAGAGTAAGAGAAGCTGCAAGAACAGAGAGCCTGGACCCCGAGCCCAGAGTTGAACATACCAGACTGTCACGGAAATTTCAATGCAAATTCGTGGCTGCTTGGTTGCTCACTGGCAACCATACTGGCTTGTTTCACAGTTGTGTCTAAAGGCTTCTTTAAAACTGCTTTTCAGCATTGCAGAAAGCTTGCATCTGGAACGCCTAGGAGCTATTCCAAGGAAATGGGGCTCCAGACACATGGATGACTCCCTAGTCTGGCCTATATTCTAAAACCAGGTCCAAATTAGGTGTTTTACTAAGGATGCACTTTCAAAGACACTTTTATGACACTTCCAAGAACTTCTCTTTGTCAGGTTTGTGATGGGAACTTTGAATAAAGAACCTGGGGGCATGGACTCATGGGGCAGAACTTGTTTGGAAACTTAGGAAGACATTTTTAGTTTTGAAAACCTTTGGCAAAAGATAGTAATTCTTATGTTAGGATAGTCACTGCACTTGATAAAACACTAGAAACATGAAGTGACTTAGTGCGGGCATTAATCAAGTGGGTGAGATACTGAAAATCCCTCTGGTTTATTTGGTGTTGTCATTCTTGGCTCCTTGTGAAACAAACATTTGCAGACACACTTGGAACCTTGTGTTTGCCAGACTGGTATGCAAGTCAGTGCAATGGTCTGGGGAAGGGATAATCCTCCTTCTCCCCTCCCCCTCGATCTTCCCTTCTAAGGTCATTTAACACACACAGGCTTACGATATTAGAGATTCCAACACGGATTTAACCATTAATGCTCTTTGGGAAATTTCATATGATAAGTCATATGAATTTCTTTTCTTTACCAGTTAAGGATGAACTGTAACAAAACCAGGTTAGCCTGCCCATCATGTTTTCAACACTCACCCTTCTCTCTTGCAGGCTTTACACCAGGCAGTCACATGGGTCTAAATGCCATGTGCAAGGGGCAGATGTGGAAGAGTGGTCAGCTTTCATTTGCTGACAACAGACTTCTCAAAAACCAACATTTAAACTCTTTCACACACTGAAAACAAATGGGAACATTCCCAGCTCAAGGATTTCTGGGTTAAGACCAGATCTTGAGATGAAGCAAACCAACCAAACTCTGCCAGATCTGGATCTTGCCCATTCTTTTCAAGCTGCCTAATCCTGTTATGAAGTTAAGTTGTAACAGGGAATTTAAATCTTAAATACATGAGATACCAAGCAGGTTTTCAATCTCCTTTTCTGGTTCAAATCTCAGCTGATATCTATCAGTATATTTATATTGGATGAGATTTACACTAGATTACTTTTATCTAACTGTGGCACATGACCAAAACCAAGCAAAAAAAGGAAGGAAAATTACAGAGAAAGATGTCTTTATAGCAAGAATAGGACAAAGAACTACACCTAGACAGACAGAGAGCTTAAACCAATCTTCCTGTAATTGTCCTGACACTGCCTTCAATAGCTCTTTTAAGCATTGACTTGTTGCTGGAAGGTGCCTCCAGAGAAACAAAGCACAGCGATGCCAAAGACTCACTATTGTGTTTCAGAGGATGAAACGTGTCAATTTAAACTCAAAGATAGATTAAAACTACTGGTAAGTGGGTAGGGGAATTGCTTTCAGCTTTAGAATTTTTTTTTCTGCAAGCATAATTTAGTGCAGCTGATGTGACACAGTTTAGTAAAAGGCTGTTGGAATGGTGCATGCAAGCCTGAAAACACTTCAGGATGATCCTTACAGCCTGCAATTAGTGAAAGATGCTCATGCTTTCTGAATGTCATCTGCTGAAGAGCAGTTTACCCGCAGGAGTTGCCTCCCCACTTCTTTACCCTCCATGGCTTTTCAGAAGATCTAAAACCTGAGCATGTTCTCAGCCTCATCCAGGCTGGAGCAGGCACAGGACTGAGGAAGGAGCTTTAAAGGCTTCACTGAAGCCATCACAAAAGGCTCTTTCAGGAACAGGTCTGAGCTAACAGGAAAGAAACAGCCCAAAACTGTGGGGAGGGAGGACTTTTTTTGAATCCTTCTCTGGTTTCTGGAGCATAGCATGCTTTGCATGCCCAGTCCCCTTTCAAAACACTACGGATGTGGCAGGCATCAGCACACAGCTATTCTAAATACTGATGAAGGTGATTTCCTACAAGGCACCTTTCCCTCCTTAGCAGCCGAGTCCAGATATATGTCAAGGCTGGTAGAGTGCAGGCATAAGTTGCTGTTCAAGAGTCCTTCCTGCTATGATGATTTTGTTATAATCAGCTGCAGCAGTTTTATTGTCCCCAAACAAAACCAGAAAAAAAATCTGACTGTGACCTCGAGGGGACAAAGTAAGAACAACAGCAGCAAAATCTTAGAAAAGCTGATTTTCCTTTTAAAATCCTGCCATAATTCATCATATAAAGTAGCACAGAGACTTCTGGCTAATTAAATAATTTGACTGCAGCGGAGTTTTGTGTCCCTGAGCTCTATCTGTAAACATGAGCCAGAGCATTTTCCAGAACACCTCATGGTAGAAAGGAAGCAGGGAGAAGAAAGCAGCCAAGGAGCAGATGCTATTACTCTGGCTACAAGGGAATCCAACACTTGACCAAGGGTCAGTGATTTATACCACAAGAATGTTAATGACTACCAGCATGATGATCCAGCTCTTTGGTGAGGTCTTTCCTACACCTTCAAAGGACACTGAATAGGTTTTTCTTTGAGAGCTGGGAGTAGCTGTGGCTTGGTCCAACACATCTCAATGCACTGGGCTCATCTCCAGAAATTAGGACAGAAGTTTCTGGTCCTGCTTTTTCATCCCTGCTCACAATGTAACCATAAAGCCAGCCTCATTTTTACCTACTCCCTGAATGACCACTATAGACGAACTCAGAAGGGAATTAGCCTTTGATCCAAAATGACAGCAGTCCTTTTTAACACTTTGGTGCCAAGCAACTCCTAAGAGTACAAGAACCACCTTCATTTCTTCACAGTCAGGACAGTGCTCTTAAAACTACCCATGTTAATCACTGTGCAATACAATTTTCTAGCTGGTAGAAATAATAAAAAACTGAGATCCAAACCAAGACCTTACCTTAATGCCCCCAATCCTGTGCTCCCCTTTGAACTCCTTGCCGTTTTTCAGCCAGTAGATGGAAGGAGTTGGGTTTCCCCCCGCGGGACATCGGAAGCGAACGGTGTTGGCGGCGGGAACTGCCAGCAGCTTCTTCTCCATCTTATCTGGCCGGGTCCAGAAGGGGACACCTGGGAAAGGAAAAGCCAAGCTGAACAGGCCCCTTTCTGCCACAGAGGGTATCAGCTGGTGAGCAGATGCACTTGAGGAGTCTTTGGCATGTGCAGATTGACAGTTAAATTGCTACCTGCTGCAGTTAAGATAAATGACACAGAAATGCTTTCCAGCTAAATGACTCTCGTAGACATAGAGAGGGTGTTTGTATTTCAGTTTTGTGATGAAAGGTTCATGACCAGGTTCTTGTCTTGGTAATGCCAGTATAAATCTGAAGTGGCTGCTTTTAAATCAACAAGTAGAGTTATCCCAGATCAGCACGAGAATCTGGCCTCAGCATGTAAAAAGATACACATGTACCTTTGGGACATTAGTAGCCAAGAAGCATAAACAGAAGAAAGATGTTAGAACTGTAAAAAAAATGTTGATGGGCCAGCAAGGGAGCAGAGAAAAAGTATGAGCTGAGTGTGCTGGAAAACGTTCCTTCTCAGTGAGTACAAATGTAGTGTAGCCTCCTTAAGGGAAGGAAAGAAAAAACGAGCCAGTGCCAAACTGGTTTATCATGTTTATGTTCTTTAAGTACGAGTGATTTTAGTTTTAAAGATTCATGTTACCTTTGAACAGAGATAAATTTTAAAACACCAGTGTTAGCATGAGATACTTTTTATAATCTGCCTCAAGTACAGTTCCTTGGCTGTGTTACAAACATTACATATTAACTCCAAATTAAGGCAGCAGCAGCGGCAAACTCATTATACTGGGAAGAAAGAAGAAGTTTTTAAAAAAAGCCTCCCAAGCTTTCATTTCTGCTTAAGGAAACACCACAGAGCTGCACATACTCTTGTTTTCCTGGCCACATCAGGGCCACATCCAGCCCCTCAGATCTGTGCTCAACACCAAGGCCATAGGGAGATGGGGGCAGGCAGTGTCTGGGCTGCAAAACAGCAAGAAGGAGGGCAAGGAGTGTAAATGGCATCTCCTCCAGTTGGGTAGGAAAAACTCTCAGACATGGAGCGCCAGTTCCAGAGGTATGCGCACTTCTGGCCAAGAAAAATTGAAGGCACTGGTCCTCCAAGAACTGCCTTGGAGAACATGATGGCCACCAAAGCTGTCGGGAAAGCTTTGCTGCTGGCCTCTCCTGTAGTGGTGACAATGCTTAGAAACACCACCCAGCATCACAGCCCCATCTCAGTGCTACTCTGAAGCCCCTGTAATCCCCTTCCCCTTAACGACAAGGGTGTACAAAGTTTTCCCTCTTGTTGCATCCCTCTGAGATGCATGGGAGCTGCTCCCTTTCCCCAGCACTCCTGAGCCCTGATGCATTTGGCTGCATGATACCCATGCCATTGCAATTCTAGGTCAGTCAGTGATTGACCCTGCCGTGGGTGTAAGTCCCCAGGGTGCCCCATGCAGGCTCCCTGCTGCATTTCAGCTCCAAGGATATTGTAGGAAAGATCATACAGCTCAGCCAAGGCAATCTACTGGTTTTTAGCACCTGCCAACACTCTCCTCATGTTTCCCCATCCTTGCAAAGTCTAGGAGGAACTGGAAGTCAGAAGCTTCACCCAGGATGCCCCTCCATGTGCTGGAAGACTGCCCCGCTGGGCACACCTCATGTCCCATCTGCTTTCCCCCCTCTGCAGCGGGGTGGCTGGATGTGCGTGCCTCAGTATCGCCATCCCAGGGAGGGAAATCCAGTACTGAGGGTTTGCATCTGCCCTCAGCCTGCCTTGCACAACAACGTGATGCCTATCAGAGTCAGCCCCACGTATCAGAGGGATCTGTGCTCACCCATCCCGCGTACGCCTCATTTTTCAAATAATGAAACTGCTTAAGGCCCTTTTCTTGCCAGCATGGCACCGGATCCAGCAGGAGTATGGCTGGCACAAGCACCAGCAAAAGGAGGAATCCCCGCAATTCCCATGGCCCTGGAAAATCCCAGCTGAAAACTTTGCTGTGAGCACACATCCAGGAGGCCTGAAATGCTGCATGGTAAAAATGAGCTGAAATGGGACATCATGCAGCCACCTACCATTCCAAATGGCAGAACTGCACAAAAATGGGGAATATTCCAAAAAATGTTAGAAGAGTGGGTGCAATCTCTAAAGGAAGAACAGGTCTTGATGGTAAAAGGTTGATGATGTTATAGCATGAAGGAAGGGCAGAAACCAAGCAAAGACTGGGCAAATCCCCGGGCAGCAGCAGAGGAG
The DNA here is from genome assembly GCA_013397315.1 of Donacobius atricapilla. Classification (NCBI taxonomy): domain Eukaryota; kingdom Metazoa; phylum Chordata; class Aves; order Passeriformes; family Mimidae; genus Donacobius; species Donacobius atricapilla. The sequence continues at coordinate 423,318 of WBMY01001920.1, read as the reverse complement.
TGAATGCAGAGGACACTTGGGGTGGCGTTGGGAAGGCTGGAGAGGAGAGGGGTCTAGAAACCATGCTGGGAGATGTCTGGTCCTTGGTTTCTGAAGCCTGGGCCATTTCCTGGCCAAATGCTTCCTTTTGGCAGTGCACCCTGATTTTCTGGGGATGTTACAAGAGGTTAACAGGGCTACAGGGGAGAGGTATGGCAAAGGCCAGGAATAGATGGAAAAGTCCCCTTTTGCCACTGCCACGGAGGGCAGCCAAATAACCTGCTGTTTGTTGTTTGATTAACATATCTGCCCACAATTAATCCCATTTTATCGTGTTGGTGACAATCATCTAGGCACTGAGGTGTAACTACATCACATGGTCAGGACTACGTTCCTCCTTTTGCTTTTGGGGCTCTTCCCTTTTACACAACATGTGCATGTGCTGCAGGGTGATGTTTTATCGCGTTTTTTCACTCAAAAGATGAATCTCACAGGAGATCCATCAACACATTGGCTACAAATGTTGTCACTGAAGCCAAGGGGGATTTTGCTATCGGACATCAGAGAGGAGCAAGATGGAGCCCAGGAATGTTTCCAGCTGGGGATATTCTCCATATGGAGCAAAGGCAGGATTCACTCCTGCCTCCTGAAATTAGACAAGACTTCTTCCCTGAGTGCTTTCCCTCGTTTGGGTGCTCTTCTGTGAGATTCAGGGCTTGCCAGGGCTGGGCACCCCTGGATTGCTGTGCCAAGACTCAAACAGGGCATTGCTCTTAAGTCAAACTGGAACTGGAAGAAAGCATCTACACATTGAAAACAGTGCCTTTGTTCTCACTTGCAAGAGCAGCGAACAAAACATCCCTGCTTTTGTTTTGCTCTGCCCTCTGAATCTTTTCGATCCCACTTTTTAAGGGGCTGAAAATGTTGCTAATTCCTTTTCAAGCAAAGCTTGCAAAGCTCTAGAGAGTTTTGGGAGCGGGAAAAGAGGAAGGATGAAAGACAGGAAAATTTTCTAGACCAGCTCTCTCTAAATTAATTACCAGCAATGGTTTTGCATGTGCAGGTGTGGAAAAAAAAAAAAAAAGGGGACCCACAAACATTATCACCAGCCCTTTCCCATCATCAAACACTAAGCCTGACGATCCGTTTTGTTCGTCAAAGACACCGGCCACCCATCCAACTGGAATGACCAATTAAAAAAAAACCTGAGAGCAATACTTGGAATAATTAATACAGCCAAGCACTCATTTAGCAATTAGGAGCTGCCACCAAATTCTGTGGCAGACAGAATCAACCCTAATTGTGTAATTTCCCCAGCTGACGCCCCGGAGGACAGAGCCAGATTTAATTGGAGATTATGGGGGCTCTTTGAAGATGCTGGGGCTGCGCAGCGGGGGCTCCAAACAAACAGATACAAGAGGGGCAGGGAGCACTGGGGCAGAAGCGCAGTGTGTGAAAAGGGAGTTTTGTTTTTGTTTCAGGGCCAGCAAAAACAGCTGTAGAGAACAGAGGTATTAGAAAGCCTCTTTCAACAAAGGTGGATCACGGTTTGTGACAAGGCTGCAACAAACGAGCTGATTTGAAGCTGCTGAAGTTTATCGTTATTCTTTTCTGCTGCCCATCCCTAAGGGATGCCCTGTTTCTGTATTGTCCTTCAGAGAGGAAGCTGAGAGTGAGCAGGGCAGGGCACTCCACATGGAATTTGCTATTTCCAACCCTTAATATCAACAAGATTGGTTTCAAACTCATGATGATATTGGAATTAGCTTTCCTTACTCTCCACTATATGAGGATGAGAAACTCCATTGAGTAACACAATTAAGCCAGAAAAGTAACTTATCATCACAAGGGGCCAGGGCAAAGGATTTTATTCAGTGATATGCAGTGTGGCAGCACTCAGTGCACCAGTCCAGGATGGATTGCCTCCCCCTGAACATGAAACACTATCAGTTATACTGACTAGATACCTTTAAGGTCCCTTCCAACCCTAACCATCCTACGAGTCTGTGGTATTTTTCTTTTGCATGAAAGCATCTATGGCCTTTCCTCCTCTAACTACTGACCACAGCTGTGTCTGATGCCTGAGCAGGGGCTCATACACCCCATGAACAAGGCATATTTTTGCCACAGGAGACAGAGGACCTGGGTCTTTGTGCTGTACAGCACATGGCACTGGCTACATCCCTACTGCCTGGGATGGTCCTTCAGCCTCTGTTTCTGGGGGAATGTCCTGACAGCGGTGGTACCAGGGTTAACAACACAGCTCCCCAGAGTCAGGAGACCTCTGAGGCTTAAGTGGAGGATCTGACATCAAAGAAAGCAACATAAAGCACACCCATGTCACGAAATGCCGTGAGGTTTCACCAAACAGACATATTAAGCTAATTAACCATTTTTAAAGCAGAGGAGAATCCAACTTTTTATAACAAGAACTTTAAGCAAACGCAGCCTTTACCTTCAGGTCTAAAAACAGAGACAGCCTTAAAGTCAAGAAGACCCAGAAAACAGGCTATAAATACATGTGGTGAAACGTGTTTTCCTTTTCAGTGAAGAAAAATGTCCTTCTGTACCATAAGCCAGCTGATGTTTTGTGATACCTGTTGCTAAGAGATTGAGTTCTCTATAAACCACATTAAAAATGTACAGGATGATCAGTTGGCTCATCAGAAGCTGCTCTACAGCAGGAAAAAATCCTGATCAAACCAGACCTTCCTTATGTCTGTACCATTCTTCAGCAGGCACCAGGAGCCCTGAGCACCTCTGCAAAGGTGCCTGTCACCTGGCAGGATTTGACCCCTGATTAGAAGCTATCAGAAAACCACTAACTGCTGCTGATGGGTCTCCTGGCACTGTAACTCACCATTACTGTCACACACTGCACACACAGCAGTATTAACTTACTGCAGTGGCAGACCTGTTTGAAAGAGTCCTGCATGTCCAATGCTGTGGGCAGGAGAGATTTTCCAGTCATGCTGAACTTCTGCCAATGTACACAGCCAACTGGGAGTTCAAATGCAAGACATTTATTTATTAAAAACACATACACACGGGCAGCTCACTCTGCAGAAGTATAAAGAACAGAATAAAACACAACACTAACACCTCTGAAGCCTGTAATGATCCTGATTAATGCTATTGCACTTAAAGAAAGCAGCACTGGGATTGCAAGAGATTCACTGTGAAAGCATCAAGCACTGTCCTGGGACTCTCTTCCTCACAGGAGTGAAAGTAAAAGCGCCAGTAAAGCCAAAGAGGCTCACTCTCACTTATGGCACCAGTAAATTTGGCCCTTGGCTAGTTTATGGTACTCTGACTCCTGTCAAGATGCTGGTAAGAACCAGAATCAGAATAGTTAAAAGTAAAGCAGTCAAGGTTTGAAATGGTATAAAACTGGCATAACATCAGTGTAGTAAAACAAATATATATATACATATAGTAAGTGGGCTTGTCTGGATTTACAAGCAAGGAGAATTTGTAACTACTCATCTTTTCAGATTCTCAGCATCAAGTCTTCAAAATACAGTACTACTGCCGTAGGATTCCACAGCAGCAATATCACTCTGGCAGCTGTTTCTACATTTTTAGATAAAAGTTCATCATGGTTCCATCCTAAGGTCACTGATTTCAACACACAGAGAGAGCTGCTGTGCCGCTAAGTGAACACCCAGATGGGCTGCAGTGCTTGGGAGCCACAGCTTCTTCAAAGAAAAACAACCTACCAGTATCTTCAGACTCATCATCGTCATCCTCATCATCACCTGATGAAGGGGAATCTGGAAAGAGACAAGAAAGAAGTGAAGCAGGAAGAAAACGGAATGTGAGGACACCATGCTGGGTGAGGCTGTTGGTGTCACATGCTCCAGAGCAAGGGAGGACGCCCAATTGATGGTTCAGCCTTCCCTGCAGCTCCACCAGCCCACCCCTCTGATGCTGCTGGGCCAGGCACAACTGGACAGGAGCTTTCTCAACCGGAAGAGAGGTGTCATGAGTTTGCCAGTGCTCTGAAAATGTGGTCCAATGTCAAATACTTCTCCCGGTGTGAAATGTTCTCTTTCTCACAAATGCAAAAGAAATTCTAAACCAGAAAATTTCTTTTTGCAGAACAAGCTCTCTGACTGCTTTTTTTTTTCTTCCCTCTAGCATTCACTCTGAAGACTTTTTATTTTACCATGTCTCAAAAGTACAGGTCAGCATTTCTATTTCACTTTCCCTGCACTTTTCTTTGAACTCAATATCCCCCATCACATCTCCCTTCATTAACTCCTTGTTCAAACACTAAGACCAAAACTTTTGAACTTCTTGCAATAAAACCTCTCTCCATCAACGTTTTGATGGCTATTCCATGAACCAGTTCCCTTTAGTTATACTCCTCCCACAGAGGCACCTCAAGGCTGTAACTCAATACAGGTAAACAGGTGGGAATTTTCCATCTGTGTCTCTCAAAAACATCCTTTACTGTTTCTTTTAATGTGGTCTAACATTTCACCTTCTCCAAGCTGTCCACAATGAAGGCTCAGTCCCTCTTTCCCCCATCAAGTGACTACTGTAAATGTAAATGCCATTATCAAATAGCAGCTTAGTGTTTGATTTAGTTTACACAATTTAGTTTAGTACAGTTTAGCATCTGGAAGGTTTAGCATCACTGTTATAATATAATCTCCAGGAGTTTTTCTTTTGAATAAAGGCAAAATGTTATAAACCGAGCAGCCTTTATGTTCTGGGTGGGGAGAGGACAAGAGGAAGGAAAAAGAAGGAAAGGTAACCACCAATAGTTTTTCCCTGCAGAATCTGGAAGGGCCTTCCAGGCATTTTCACCATCCACAGAAGCAATACAGGAAGCATCTCGCTGCCTTAGACTGCAGGGGCTCATCATGCTTTGCACCTTCTCCTTGGCAAAGCCTCAAGGACGACTTGAAGCACGTATCTAACTGCAAATCCACAGCTGAGGTCCTGCTGGCAGCAGAACTAGGGAAATGCCATGGGGCTTGCTGAAAGTGAAGTGGATGTTTAGGTGTTTTGGCTGATCCAGCAGGTTTACTCAAGTCCTGGCAAAGGCAGAAACTGCGCCAAATCCCCACCAGCATCGACAGAGAAATCAGCAGCTTCTCAGCTCTGCTCTCAGATTTGGTTACCCATATACTAACACATGATTACAGTTTACTTTTGCTTTCCAAGGAATCCATCATGACCAGAGGAGTAGAATCAATTTTTAAACTAATTCAAAGATATTTTCACAAGGTTGAGCGAAGTCTTTGACTTTGCTTGTTTTTTAAGATGAGAAGTGCAGCTTAGATTTCAAGACCAAATATCCCATATTCATAGCTACTGTCCTATTCAGGTTACTAAAACATCACCTTTTTCAAAAGGTGACTAAAAATTATAAGCTACTTGTTTATCTTTTACTAAAACAGTAATCCTTTGCAGAAGTTGTTGAATATTGGCAAGAACTGCTCAAAAGGGATTTTATTGTGAATGAAAAGGGGCTTAATTTGTTCAGTCACCTGTTTTGTAACACTTGCTCTTGGGTACTTAGAAAGCTCTGTTTGCTGGTACGAGCCTGCAGTCCATGCTCATCACAAGGGTGCTGCTCAGCCACTAAATCCAAAGGCTGTTCTGCGCATGAAATGGCTGCAGAAATGGAGCTGCTGCCAGCAGGGCTGGATATCAGTTTGGGCATGCAGCCTCTACACAATCCTTTCCAAGTGCTCAGGTTTTAAGGGGACAGTATGTTTCTTTTTGTAAACTAGCAAAACACTCAAGCCCTTGTCTGTCAAGGGAGGAATTTTAAAGAGATCAAATCCTGCTAATAATCAGCCTGGTTCACAGCATTTGAATGCCAGCTCCAGCATCAACTTGCTCTGCTTCCAGCACCAAACATCCCCCTGTCCACAGATCACTGCAGAACAGTCAGTTTGTTACAGACTCAAATCTCAAGGCTGTATAGGAAAATCCTGGTATGCCCCTAGGACCTGGAAGCATCTCTCAAAATGGAACTCACATATGGATCAGCTATTCCAAACACACCTAGCCTAGTTTTGCTCACTTAAGAACACAGATCAGAGCAATTCCAGTTTGTTAGTACAGCTTTAAACCAGTTTAATGCAGACAACAACTCCAGCCCCAAACATCATCTACCCACACGAACACCTGACCAGATACCTGAGCTAACTGCTGGCGTTACCTTTAAGAACTGGGGACACAAACCACAAATCTCCGATCACAATCTCATCTCTGCAGTGCTACATTGAGCAATCAATACTAATTACGAAGAAATATCTGAGTATATGAGAGATGCCACTATTGCCACATAAATCAGGGCTTCAAAGTTTAAAACAAGTGCTGCTGACAGCTAAAAAGGAGGCTCCCACATTACCAGCACTTTGGTGGTAATGACAGTGGGCTAATAGAATCAAAGACTCATAATGTTGCCAGAAAGCAGGTTCAGGTTACTCGCTAGTTCTTAAGCTGTTATTAGCTATTATTAGTGAAGAGGAAAAATACAGGGGCTTAAACTTTTTAAAAGCAGAGGATTATCAGTCCTTCCACTATTAAAAACAATTTCTCACTTTACAAACTTTTGGAGCTGGCAGCTGTTTCATTTGAGCATGTAACCAGCTGCCCTCTCCTGCCTCCCTGCTGCCCCTTGAACTCAAAAGCATTTTCATGTCACTTAGGAAAAAAAGAGAGAGTAACATTTCTAACAACCTGCAGTTCACTGGATAGTTCCCATAATCGTACCTAGTTAAAGAAAACCTTTCAAGGGCCAAATACTTCTTTAACCATTTAATTGATATGACCTTGAAGCATTCACAGCAATCTCCAGTAACGTTCAATAAAAAGCAGATGTTGTTAAAGGCTCAGTGAAACAAGCTTTTATTCTCATGATGGTTTTTCTCACACAAAATCCTATTGCAAAAGCAAGCTCTTTATAGAGTGGATGTGATTCACAATAACAAACATCTCTGTGTTTGGTTTTCAGACAGAGACTCTTACTTTTTGAGGGAACTCAACTTTTGGAGAAAGGACCTGCTATTCAAGGATTCTTGAAAAAGCTCCAACAGTACAAGGGCAAATGAAATTTTTCAAAACCTGAGATCCACAAGGGGGTAATTCTCCTGAAAACTCAGGCGTTTAACCTGTGATCAGGAGGGATTTTTATCAGCTCACATAGATGAGTATCCATCTACCAATGCATCAGCCTGAAATCATGAAAATGACCTTTGTGTTGGTGGTTAGCTATCAGGAAACAACAGATTTTTCTGGCACTCTGTGTTTAGTGATCCAGGCTTGGACAGCTTGTAGCTGTTCTGTTCTATCATCCTCATCACAAAAAATATGGCTAAGCAAACGACAGCATGTGCTTTTGCTAACACAGCACTTGTTTGCAATGTATGAATCCCAGTAAGTAACTTTGATGAAGGACATATTTTGGATATACATAGTTTACAGATAAGCTACCTCTAAAACAAGCTAGCAACTTGTGATAACTGTGATAAAGGGCAGAGATTTACCAGCACAGTTTTCAGGAACTTCCAGCTTTTATGTGCAATGTGGCCAATGATTTGTCACATAACATGGAAAACGTCATTTAACCCCCATGAGCCACAGTTCACTCACTCCCAAAAGACTTCAAAGGCATGTGTAGCATTGAATCTATTTGAGTGTTAAGGGGGATCTGAGGTTTAATCTGACTAGCACCCTTTCTAAGTCTCTCTCAGTATTAACATCAAGCTTCAACATTTGGTATGGACACGAAAGCATTCTTCAGCTGGCTTGTTTTGCCAGTCTAATCACTGTCAGGAGTTACCAGGGAGGTGCAGACCTTCCAAGGACAGACAAACACCACAAACCACCAGTTGTGCTAAACATATGAAAGGGCAAAAATTAAAAAAAAAAAAAAAAAGAAAATCACTGTAACAGCAGTATTTCTGCACATACCTGTAACTCTGACTGTAAAGTTTCCCAGGACCTCATTGGAATGCCTTGGCTTGCAACTGTACAGCCCCGAGTCATCATATGACACATTGATTATCTTCAACAGTTTTTGTCCAATATGAGTTCTGTTGGTTGGTGCAATCCCAATACCATCTTTAAACCAGAAAACAGACACAGAAGAACCTTGGGTGTTACAGGAAAGTTCAATGGTATCTCCATTTCCAAACACCAGCTCTTCCAGAAAGGCAGTCTCACTCCTCAAGTATTCTGCAAAGGGAGAAAGAAATGGACATGAATAAATAAGAGCAGCTGTCAGAGACAGAAAGGACGCTTAAAAAAGAAACATATCTTTTATTTGCTCTACTGACACTTCCATGTGCCCAGACCCTCCCCTTGCTTGCCACAGGCAGGTAGCTGTGCAAAGACAGTCAGGGCTCTGGCTGATCTACAAGGACGGCTCTGACCCTGTAGTAGCCCAAACACGTCCACCCCACCAGGTGCATCACAACAAACAGCAGAGACCTCTAGAAAGGTCATTGCAACACCCAGTGCTGCAGGTGAGGGGGTGATCCAGCAGAAGTAAGTGTGTTCTGGCAAGTTCACAGCTCAGTCTCTGGATCTCCTTTTGTTTATTCCTGAGAGTCTGTCTGGAAATCCAGCAAGGAAAGGACATAAGGAGCAGAACCGGGGATAAATCAAATTTCTTATATGACTCTGGGTGACCCAAAAGCAATGTCCGTGGGCTAAAGAAAACAGGTGGAAGGCTGGACAGAAGATGCAGGCTGGAATAGCTAAAATAGATGAAACCATCACTAGCTTCCTGTGAAGTTATTCTGTGTGCAACAAAAGTGAAGAACCAAAGACATATTCATAATTATGACTTCACTGTGAAATGAATGCAAGCACAGCAGCTCCAAATACCTGGGGATGTAGCACTGGCTCCAGGCTGTTTTGCCTTGATGTAAAAGAGTTGGAGCAGGCTATAAGAGAAAAATGTATTGCTTTTCTCTTCTTGTCATCCATGTTTTTACTCTTGTATAAATGTAAAGATTTGAAATATAAAAATGTTGCAGTCGATAGCCTTGCAGGGTAGAAAGAAAGGATTCCAGGAGCCTGAAAAGGTGGTATTTCATAGTATTTCACGGGAGGTATTGTCTCGCAGGAGGCAAAGCCCACACTCATTGGGATTACAAAGAACCTTTCCTCATACCATGGCAGCAATTCCAACTGAAATATTTTATGGTTTGGCCAGAATGTTGTGGCATTGCAGTCAAAGCTTTAGAGTGTTGTTTTTTTTTTCCCCTTTTAATAATTTTTTTCCCTGAAAGCCTATATTTCTAGTAAATCAAAAAAGAAGACTGAGCTCCATGCAGAATCTCCTTGCAATCAGATCAGCATTCATTGCTACACTGGAGCATTCACGCATGGTCTCCTCCCACCTGGGATATATCTCTGGGGAAATACGGTCAAGAAATATTCTTGTTTAACTGCTCAAGATTTTTCTTCCTTCTTCTAGACTACGAGGACATTTTTCACTGGTACAAACTTTGGCTTCAAATTACTAAGCCCTGTGGACAGCTTTGCACTTTCAAGACTGAGTAGGTCTAACTCTGATGGAACCTCTTGCTAATTTAATCTACTGGAAAACAAACCCCACACAACTGTACAACCCCTCCACACAAAACACAGTTCTACCAAAGCTGTTCGCCAAACGATCAAGGCTTGTATATTTTGGCTTTTGTCTTATAAACCTACTGAACAGGAACCAGCCCAGACTAAGCACAGGCCAAACTGTAATGGTTAGCCATTTAAAAGGAAATAACTCTTTTTTGAAAACCATAATGAACCTGGGTCAATGACAAAGCAACAAAGAATTTTCATAAAATGTATACAGGGAAAGCTGGAATGAAGAGGAAAGTAAGACTCAGCAGATGGATTGGGGTCTTAAGCTTCTTCCGTGGAATGAAGCAGCATCTCTTGTTTCTGGCAACTTTATTTTGGCATCTCTTCCCTCAATCTCTCCAGTGGGTTTCCAGCAGACATTGTGATGCAAAACTTGGTTCTAGTGGCTTTATTCCTACTGACTGGGAATAATCTCATGAAAGATATAGTGGTGAGTTAAAAGGAGAACACTACTAATGGTCTTGATCTCACTTCTGTTAACTGTTTTTCAAACTTCTGTTTATATACTTACAGCTTAAAAAATAAACAGGACCCAAACTGGGGATCTCTACAAAGTATTTAAATAGGCACTCAAATGCTTTCAAGCACTTTGCCAACTGTGACCTTGGAGAACCAATTTTTACTCTCATTCCTTATATAGCTTTCAAGTACAAAGATAAATCTGAAAGCAGACATAGTCTCATTTCCATGCTTAAAACAGCAGGAGTTCAAAGCAGGGAACCAAAGCTCACATCTCTCACAGGGTGGCCAGAGTCCAGCACCTCCTTCCTGCCTTCCAGCTGCAAGTGCCTGGTGTTTCCAACACCTTTTCAACCAGAGACACCAAGACCTGAAGGAGATGTGAAGTTGCCCCCTGAGGCCAACTCTCCAGCTATTAAAAAATGGGAGGGGACACAGCCAGGACGGCTGAGCCCAGCTGACCCAAGGGATATTCCAGACCATATGATATCATCATGCTCAGCAACAAACTGGGGGAAGAAGGAGGAAGGGGGATTGTTTGGAGTGGTGGCATTTGTCTTTCTCAGCCACCATATGAGGATACCTGGCTGTCCTAGGCACTGCTGAACACCTGCCCTGGGGAAGTGGTGAACTAATTCCCTGTTCTGCTTTGCTTCTGTGTACAGCCCTCGCTTCTCTTACTGTCTTTATCGCCACCCATAAGTTTTCTCAACTTTAACTCTTCCAATTCTCTCCTCCCTCCTCTGAGATGGGGTGAGCAAGCTGCAGTGTGGGGCTAGTTCCCAGACGGGGTTAAACAATGACACACAGGTATAAATTACCAGGGAGTTAACTCATGTAAGGGCTACAGGAGCCCACTCTGACGCTTGCCAGCAGAGCAGGGATTAACACTTTTGTAGCTTTAACGGGCTCTTCGAGAGAAAGAGCCAATCTGGGTTGTAGGCTCCCAAGGTATGACTAAAATTCAATGAATTATTAGTTCAGCCAAAGCAGTAATGACTTGAGAACCACCAAGACATGCATCTGATGGAGATCAACACTTGCAGCATCATCACTGCTCCTAGCAAACACACTACAGAGAATGAGAGCATTTTTAAGCTGTTCCGAGGAGCAAAAAGGCAGCAACTGGCTGGAAACACCTTCCACAATGAGGAGCAGTTGGCCCAGCAACGCTGAAATGCTTTTGTATGTATTCGCTTATAAGGATAAGACACTTCATCTCTGTAGCTGCTTGGCTCATCCCAGCAATAATTCACTTTCTGCGTGGTTCACAGCTCCAAGTACTTAAGTGTGTCAGTATTTCCATCAGCTGTCTGCTCCTCTCAGACATCAATACTTGTTTCTGGCTGGAAATGTTTTATTTTGGTTTCAATGCATGCAGCTCTCAAGTTATTTATTATTCAGGCACGAGAGGACAAGGAAAAGGTGGAGGGTGGTAGGCTATCCCTGGGTTGCTAAAGAGATGGAGGATGGTGGGCTATTCCCGGGCTGCTTATGGCCCCCAAAAAATCCAAGCCAACCTAGAGCCTGCCTGATGCCTTCCTGGGTGTCAGGGACTATTTCCAGATGCTGCTGGGGACTGCTCCTGGGCAGCAAAGGCTCACAGTGAGGGGTGAGGCAGCCCCAGGGTCCCACATCACCTCACAGGGTGCTGGGTTCTGGCTCCAGAAAATTCCTTTCTCTTCACCTTTGATTTTTCCCCTGGAATAACTTCCCACAACCCTACTTTTTCAAACACCAAAGTGTTCAGGAGTCTCCTGAGGAACTACGCTGGTGGGGTACATGCATCGCCCATCATCATCATCATCATCATCATCATTCTTTTCCTTCAGAGGGCATCCTGCAGCAGGGGAACATCCACCACACAATTCAAACTACACTGGGACTCCCCACACAGAGCACTTGAGGCACACAACTTTCAGTACCACCAGCCAGAGATTCCTCACTCCACCCTGAACCCTGGCAATCCCTGAGAGGCTTTCCAGGATTGCTTCACAGCCCAGTGTTGGAGTGGACTAAGGCTCAATTCTAAGCAGATCATATTTTTCTCTTTTCAAGCTGGACAAGCTGTATTTGGCACGTTAACAAGCACACAGACAGCAGCACTCCATGCATTTCTCTCTTCAGGTTAATTTGAAATAGTTTCTTGTTCTCTGTATTTTATTGCACCAAATCCACCGTGACAGGATACATTATAGGATCACAGAGCAACCGCCATGCCAGAGCTTTCTCCTGGTGAGTTTGTTATCCCATTCCCAGGGGGATCATGGTCCCAGCCAGCAAGCTGGTGCATAATTGCTGGAGGTGTATGAAAATCTCCAGCATCCGGGGATGAACACAGCTATGGAGGCAAAGAGCAAGTACTGTATCTCCAGACTCAGACCAGCACTGTGTCCTGTATATTTAGCCCTAGTTTAGTCTAAGTGTCCTACCCGTGTTAACAGAGTATTATCCACCCAGTGAATCATATTAAGGTGTTTTTCACAATACCTGTGTGGCTGTTCTTGGAGTCACTTCCTCACCTCACCTTGGGAACTCTGGGAAGAGCAAACTTCCCAGAAGGGAAATAAAACACTTTTCTTGCCAAATATTGCTCATTTAAGACCCGTCTAAATCTAAAACATAGCCAGGGAAAGTGACAAGTGGCCTCAGTGTCACCTCCCCAGAGGAACCAAGCCATGCACAGAAGCCACATCCTCACTCCCTGTCTCCTCCCAGAGAGGCAGACAGGCCCTGGGGGAACACTGAAAACCTCCAAACCAGCCCCAGGCCCTGCAGCACCGCAAGCTCCTGTGAGAGCTGGGCATGGTAAGCTCCGGGGATAACCTGTTTCCCCAGGAACCTGCCCTCTCAGGGCAGATAAGATCGAGAGAGCACAGCAGTGCAGCCTGTGCATACCCTCACTGCTCTGCAGATAGCTGATGGGGTATTATATATGTGTATATCTATACATATATATGCGTATTATTTGGCTGTGCTTTATGCAGGGCACAGCTTCCCCTCCTTTCTGCACAGCTGTCACAGTGCCAGAGGTGGAATATCCCTGTTTGCTATGGTCCTGTCACCCCAAAAGGCACCTCACTTGGCATAGCAAATATATCAAATACATGCATGATATTATATAAAATACTTCTATGTATACATTTTCTGTTCTATTTTATTTATAAATACACACTTCCCTGTGTCAGGCTGCAGCCATCCTGGGAAGAAGGGGTTTACTCTGGCAATCACAGCAGCACGGGATGCTTTGTTGAAGCAGTATCACCTCCCAGAGTGGTGTTTTGCTGGGTTATCTCCCCTGGTCAGCAGGGCTCACACCCAGAAATAAAATATTGCAAAAATAAAATATCTGTAAAAGTCTAAACTGTGATATAAAAATATGTCTTTAGATAATCACATCTGAAAAGGGTTTGCCTCCATTATTTATAGAACCACAGAATGGTTTCCATTGAAAGGGATCTTAATATTATCTCATTCCCATACCTCTGCCATGGGCAATGACATCTTTCCCTAGACCAGACCACTCAAAGGTAACACTTTATGTTTCCTATATTGCAAGTGTTTGCTTGGGAAGAGGCAGTTCTCCTGGAAAAGTTTAAACAGCTTTTCTAATAATAATAATGCAAAGTAGACTGTTTATACTGTATTTGCACTGCAGTGTCCTATGCAATTGTTACTAGACATTTCTTTCAAAGCCATTAACAAGTAACTGCACTCTGTTGCCACTCCGTGGGGATTTTCTTAGATCTGTTCTAGGAGAAAAGTAAATCTTTTTCCTAGATAATTAGCAGAACAATAACCAGGTTTAGTTCTGTCATATGCAGCTTTCTTTATAAACAAGAGATTATGGAAAGGAATAAAAAAAAATCTCTACTGTTTAGCTTGGCTATCCCCGACTTTGGAAGAGCTTCCAAAATGGAAAAAGCAGATGTTGCAAATCTGCCTTATCTGTGGAGCAACTGTTGACTCTGTTGTGCAAATCCTAATTTACATCTGCATGAAAGGTTTCAGAGATTAAATGGCATTCAAGGAGGAATATTAGCTTTTCTCCCTCCCTCCAGCTCTCCTTTGAATGGATTTACTACTGGCAATTAGCTTTCTGTTCCATCGGCCAAGTAGAAAACAGGATTCATCAGGACTCTACGGTATCCTCCTTTTAATGGACTGTTTTCTTAGATCACACAATTCAGGCACAGAGAGTTTAAAGAAATAAATTGTCGCAAAGCTAAAACAGTTACAAAAACACTTGGGCCAGAAGGATTTCCCTCTGACACTTGGAAGTCCAGAGGAAGAGGAAAAAAACCCACCAGAGAACAAATCAAAGGCGTCTCCTGGCTACACCTAAAAAGATGGGAATGTAAACTCCTCCAAGAGGCACAAAGCTTTGGTTGCTGCTGAGAGCCCAGGACTGGTCCCAAGGACAGCCTTCAGCTGGGGATTGCTGGCTTAAAGGAACAAGTAGTAATGGGAAGTTTTCCTTAAGATCTGGCCAGATTGTACAACCAAACATTTGGTTCCCCCACTCAAAAGAGAGAAACAAACATCACTCATATGTATCTAGTTAGCTCAGAGTTCTGCATCGAACTTTTTTACAGAAATGAAAGAACTGGTATGAAATGTCTCCATCAGTGGCTCCCAAAGACGGGGGGCAGCAGATGGGAGGCAGCATGGCCATGCTGAGGTCCCCAGGCCATGAGAGCTCCTAGCTCCTGCCCAACGATGCCCATGCAGATGTCTCCTGCTCGCTCAGGTGCCAAAGCCTCCGTGCTCTCCCCAAGGAGGGCAGCAACGAGCTGCACCAGTTCTCAGCAGCCCACGCTCAGGGTGGGGGTGACCTCAGTGCCAGCCTGGCACGATGAGCACGCCCTGGCAGCCAACAGGTCACACTGGCCACCTCACCCCACCGTGGGGGCCAAAGGTGGCCAACCCACACCGCTCGCTGCTCAAGCGAGATGGGACGCACACGGATGGGCTGATCCTTGGGGGAGCAAAAGAGACTGCGCTGTTGTCCTTCTGGTGTCTGCCTCTTGCTGCCGCAGAAGACCAGGGCCAGCTTGGCCTCAGCTTTTGCTCAGCACAGCAGGGGCATCTCAGCTTGATGCTGACAAACAGATCCCACCACAAAGCGGCTGATGTTTTACATTTCTGCTCTACATGCCTGAGGAAGTCCAAAAAACCCTCATCACTGCAGCAAGCAAGCAACTACCAGAAGCCCTTTCAAAGCCAGCGGTAGCAGCTATGTAAACTGAGGCACAGAATGAGGCTTCTCAACATCCCAATGGATTGGGCAAGGCTTGCCCCAGACTTCATCGGAGCAGAACTTGGTCCTGCTAAACTGTGGAGGCCCTGAGCAAACCTGTGCTCTTCAGCATCAGTGCACCACGGCATCCCTCCCACTTTGCTGGGCAGGTTACTCGAAGGGGTTTTATAGGTGACACACCTCAATTAGCAGTACACACAAATGACTGCTCCACAAAGCATAGGGAAAGGAAAGCAGCTGTATCTGGAAATATTTTTAAACTTTCCTATAATGTTGCTGAATGATTCGTCTGGTTATTTTTTCGTGGTCTCTTTTTCTATACCTTCATTTCCTTTCTAAAAGTCCTTCAAAAATTCATTACTACTGGAGTTTTTTTGACCTCCAGAGTGGGCTTTTAGCTACTTGGTCAGTTCTATCAAAATTGCACCACCTCTCAAGTGCTCTTGCAGATGAATTTCCAAGAAATACATACATTCCCCAGGCTCAAAAGTTTAGGTTTACCTCAGAGGAATTTTTTAAGGGATGCAAATGCTCATGTTCCCTTTCCAATTCCCAAGCCAGTTTTACCCTGGAAGCTACTTGTGATGCTTTCTGAAGTGGGCTTTAAGATCACATGGCATCAGAAAAAATTTGCCGTAAAGCCCCAACCTTTCCCCTTCGGTTCACAGCTATGCAGCTCCAAAATCCCAGGTCCTCTGCATTTCCCTTGCACTTTTAATGTGCACTCCTCTAATCTTCATTTAATGCAGGCAGCTGGCTGCAAACACCCCCAAACAATGACTTTAATCCTAAGTATTCTGAAACCACCCCTTTGCTTCCCGCACCAAAACTGAAGAAAAAAAATAAAAAGGACGGCCTCAAGACAGCATGATGGAGAAATTCAAGCTATCCACTGGGCCAAGGATCAGAAAGACACAATGAGCTAAATTTTGCCGAGTTTGCTAATTAAAAACGGAAGCTACCCCACTTCGAAGCCAAGGCGGGGAGGTGGGGGAAGTTCTCATGCTATTCAAAAAATTGGCTTCCAACTGGGACCATATTCACTCCACATTAATTGTCATTCCAACTACGAGTGTCCTAGTTTCAAAATGAAAACTACTCTCCGGTGTAGCTAGTGAAAACTAACACCAGTTTTGAGGCATTAAACAAAATTTATTGATTGCGTTTTCCCACCCACTTAAACTTTAATAAGCATTAAACCTGAAACTCCTGGCCCCGTTTCCTCCCTCTACCCTCTCTCTCCATAAAAAGGGTCAGGCTCCTCTATATGGAGATTAGGACTTAATGTTTGGTATTTGTTTATGAGCCTATCAATTGCCTTTATTTCAGGGGGGAGAAAAACACATCTTAAAAAAAAAAACCCTCTTGTCCAGGGATTAAGAGAGGGCAAAGGTTTAGGGTAGTTTGGGTGGGGTTTTTTTCCAACTGATTGTGGGTTTTAGATATATGAAGGCTCATGTTCATGTGAATGAAAATAAGAAAATATTCCCCTTTTTGCAAGTTTCCCTTGAGTAACATAAAATGCTATTTTTCAAAGATCCCTGTTTCTCAGTAACAAGACGCAGAACTTCAAGTCTTCTCTGCTGGCCGTTTTCAGCTGAGTAAAAGGGAAAAAATAATAATAATTTGGGGGCCGCTCTGTCTGCATACTTAGTAAAGAAAACAAAGGTCAAACATTTGAAATGCAAAGGTTGGTGATTAAGCCCAGAAATCCCTATCTATGCATCAAAATGAATAGCCAGATTTTGAGAGTGCTTAAGTGATTTAAATGCAGAGCCTGACCTGGCTCAGCATCTTTCAAAACCAAGCTTGTTATTTCAGAGTCTCAAGTGAGATTTAGGTGCCAGGTACTCCGGTTGGAGAAATTTAACAGTAATCGCCTTTCAGGAAGTCTGATACACTTTAATGTCATGAAAGACAAATGAAGATTTTCTTATTTAGAAACACCTCTAACTAAAGCTGCAACACTTTGTGCTTGTGCTAAATTCAAGACTTATCCTTCAGCATTATTAGAAAGAGTTGTGAGAGATGGCAAAGAAAAGTAATGTCAAAAATTCTTTTATTTCTCCTCTTTAAAAAAGGCTGCTAAAGGGATTAGACAGCTTTGAGTTCACTGCTCTGTTAAATCAATCTTACAATATTTTTTCAGCTTGTTTGACTTGCTGTTTCTGTATACATTTGTGTTTTCACCTTTCTGCATTCAAATCCCACGCTTAGCATTTGTTCTGTGCTTCTCACAGGAAACTTAGTCAGTTCTTTATTTGTATTAAGTCTACAGGGTTATAGAAAACAGACTTGGAAAACAACCCCCAAATTAGCAGGACTTACTCTGGCTTCCATGCATACGCGCATGGCATCGCACACCATCCAACCTGAATGCAGAGGTTTATCATTTCCAGCAGCAGCACCAGGGCATCAGGTTCACCAGGAAGGACCTTTTAATGGTCTCCTGTAACTATATCTATTACAGCGGGGTTTGGACTCCACTTGACAAATTAAGAGAGAGTTCAAGGAAGTCATGCGTGTCTCGGTTCCCGCTGCCTTCAAGCAGTTTTAGTGCTCCCAAATAATCATCTACAACCTGCACTACGTTAGAATCCAGAAATTCCAGAAGCAGGGTAGATACCTCTATGCAAAGATATTTTAGCACTGCTGTAAGGAAATGCAGACCCTCTGCAGTGGGCTATTTCCACCTTCCTACCAAGAGGACGTGGCTGGTCCTACTTGCCTGAACCAGGGACCTTCCACAGGCACTTTGGGATATAGTCCCCATCCTTCTGACTCTGATTTTCCCAGCCTTTCCTTTCCCAGCCTTGCCTTTTCCTCACCAGTAACACTTACAAATTCTTCTCTGCAAATGAGCCTCTAAGAATTAGATCGACGCTGTTGTGATGCCAAAGATGGTCAGTGCAACAGGCAAGCCAAGGGAGAAAGAAAACAGCCACTTCTCTCTGCGAGGTGGAAGATACAGATGATAAAAACTGAGCCCAGCAGCCACCAAGGGGTTGGATTTGTCCGAAAGTCAGGCACCAAAGCTAGGCTCCTGCCATGCTCCCTTCGGTAGGATGAAACACCACCTTGCACTACTCATCAAGACAAAGTTGGACAACCCTCCTTGATGTATAACCCCTAAATGGAGCAAGAGCTGCACACAGTATTCTGCCCCCTCCACTCCCTTTCCAGGGGTGGGTGGCTAATCCAGGGTCATCCTTCCTGCCTGCCTGCCCTGAGACATCCTATGTCACCCCTCCAACTGCTCCTTTTCATGCCCGAAACAGCTGGGCTCAAGCACTTGGTGAAGTTATTCCTGCAAAGACTGCACCTCTTGTCTGCACTTCATTTGCTATGCGCTGGGAGGAGGGGACAGAGAGGGAGAAAACCTCTACTTCAAACATTTACATGTATTTTGAAAGCACCTGAGGAGGTTTCAGGCCCCTTTTTGCCAGAACTAACACATTCCACCCACAAGACTATCTTGTTCAGAGCATGCAGATGACTTCTTACAGGAAGGATTTGCATTGCGCGGGGTCACCAGACCCAGGATCAGGCAGTGACCCACCACCAAGAGCACAGTGGTGGGTACAAACCTGCCCCTTTTTGTCCCTGCATTGAGGGGGACTGGGCAAAGGAGAACCTCTGCTGTCCCCTCTGCCACCTCTGTGCTTCCCTCCCCTTCATGAAGACTTTTACAATGCAAAAGCCCACTGCCTCCTCAAATCCAGGATGCCAGCATGCCTGCATTTAAAAATGAGGCAGAAATCTCATTACTTCACTAATTCCCAGGTTGAAGCCCCAGCACAACTCTATTAACACTTTCCAGGAGTTATTTTCCTTTTTGACTGGGCAGATCACAAAGCATTTCTGTAGTAGGAGGTTTCGTGTTTGGGTTTCCTTTGCCTCCTGCTTCAAATAATGGCAATAACTGAATCGCTAGGCAAAAGAAAATTGAGTGTGACCCTTTTGTCAAAACTCTGGGGGTTCTCATTTGCTCCTCCAGCTCTCTGTCCTAACTGGAACAAGGGCAAGAGAAGATGCTGCTGTCAAGACACCCCTTCTGAAATACTTTCTTTCAGCCTGTGATATCAGTAACACAGTACTCTGTATTTAAACTCCACAGTATTTACTGTGTTTACATTATATCCCAGGATGGCAGCTGGAGTGCAGGAGAGTGGTTTTACCTAGTATCTTTAAGGCTGACGCTACTATCCCCCATTAGCCACTTTTACCCTTCTTCCCAAGCTGGGTGAACCAGGAGCCTGGAAAGCCTGAAACATATTTTTTATGCTTGATTACAGATTTCAGGTGCCTGACACCAGGCCCCCACCCATTATATTTTGACACTGATGACTTTGGGCTGAGCTGGAACAAACGCTTTACGCTCCCTCATCTCTCACTACATCCACCAGTGTTTAACTTGAAACAAGGTGGGTGATGGATTTGTAGCAACTTTGGGCAGGGATGCAGAGAGGACACCATCTGCTGTTTCTTACTTTCCCCCCCACTCCTCACCCCAACCCTTCCTTTCTGTAATTAGTCAATTCACAAATCAGGAGGCAAAGTTTTCTTGGAGCCTCCTCTTGCAATAATTCCTGCTAGGCAAAGGCCGAGGACACGGCAGGGCAGCTGCAAGGTCCAAATGCTGCCTGTGGAGCTTGGAGCAGCATTTGGGCCACTCAGTGGGAACACTGCCTTCCCAGCCCTGCAGCTTGTCCCACCCAGGGGCCTCCCAGGGCACAGCCCACCACATGCTGGAAGAAAGAGGCTTTTGGAATTTTCATTGGGAAAAAAATTACGCTTTCACAGAAAGCTGTGAATTCATGCATAACACACTGACTGTAAAAATGAAAAGTAATTTTTCTCCCTCAGCTGCACTCGGCTCTTTTCTTACATGGTGAATACTGGAGGTTGGAACAAGGTGATATTTAAGGTCCTGTCCAACCCAAACCATTCCATGATCCTATGGTTCTAAATACCAGCTAATTTATGCACCTCCATTTACCAGATCCCCTCACTTCTGCATGAATCCCCAGCCTATTAACATAACTATTTAAACTGGACATGTTTTCTTAAACATTCTTCTTTCATAAACTGCCAAGTGACAGTTGTTTACTGTCAACAAGCCCGGGTACTCCCAGACAGGGAGAAATATGCCCTTGCAAAAGGCAGACATATTGGCTACCAAAGGAAGATTAAAATCTGGTGTTTTTCTCCCTCCTCAGAAATGCTTTATTCGTACAGATACTCATGATACTGATCAGGAGAGATGGTACTATGCCTAATTCCAATCATTCTTTTAATTAAAGATAGGCTCATTGAGGATTTATCTTCTCTTGAACATGATAATTGTCAGGGCACACTCAGAACTCCTTAACCTTCTCCCTGCAATTGGTTTCTCCTCTTCATTTTTAGCAGTCATACTCCCGTCTCCCAAGGCACATCTTGGCTCATCTTACGCAGATCGTGCTACTGGCTAGAAACAAAATGCTTTCCTGAGGGAATCTATAGAGAGAAGCTGAAAAAATTTTAAACAGAAGTGAAATCACCAGTTCATTCAGGCCCTACAGTCTCCACACAAGCTGCTGAAGTGTTTTGCTGGGAGGGAACTGCTTGTACCCGAGTCTCGCCCATGAAAGAGGGGTTATTAAAAAAAAAAAAAAAAAAACAACGATCCTATGGGAAAACTTTTTCTTGTGCTCTGTCTGCCCAGGAAGTGCCAAAAAAGCCCCTCCACGGGCTCCTGTGTGGTGCAGGTCCCAGGGCTCAGGCTCAACCACAGAGGATTATCAACACGGCGCGCTGTGCTGCTCACGGCGCTGGGGCTGATGCCGGTGACACTGGTGAAATGGCAGCGAGGATGGGGCCGGAGGGGACAGTGGCCAGCAGAGCAGTTCAGCTCCACAGGGGACTCACAACAGGGGCACGGAGGAGCTGGGTGGTGGCTGTCACCGCTGCCTCTGCTGCTTGTGTTTGGGTTGTGATGCTGCCGTGGGCTCCCATCGAAGCCGTGGTTACAAAAAGCAAGATGGGAAGTGAAGGTCTGTGTTACAGCTGGTTAGAGAGGAATGGGAGGTCACTGAAAGCCAGTTCCAGGGATCTCCACCCCCTAACTGGGAGCCCTTTTACTCGCCAGAGTTTCCTTAGCTTGTTAAAATGTTTGGGTCATTAGAAAACTTCCCAAACAATCCCTGCTTATGCTAAATAGCTGCTCCCAACCACGATCTGTGAAGGGCTTCAGTCTGCTCTCTTGGAAATCAATGGGGGCTTTTTTTGCCTAGGATTCAATAGGCACAAGATCAGGACCTCATTATTATTTTTACAGGACTATAAGAAGCAGAGAATGGCAAAAGCCCTAAAGGAAGCAATGACCCTCCGAACTGGGAGCCAAATTTGCTATGAAGGCTCTTTACAAGCTCTGTCAAGCATCAAAATAAAAATAAAAATCTAATCCTTGGGACCTTTTCAGTTTTCTGACAGGGAAAGTGGAAGGTTGAGAAAGGCTGGTCTCATCATTTGGATCCAGAGACATCTCCTGTAGCTCCTTTTTGCTCCAAAGAAAAGCCTTCACAGACGTGTATTTTACCTTCTGCAGGGGGAGTGAGCAAGAGGGGATGAGCCATCAGTACAGGGTGATGCCAGTTACCCTGCAGTGCCCTGTGGAACAGAAATACCTCCAGGGCTTCACATGACCTCCTCTGCTACACACCAAAATTATACCCCCAGTAAATCCCCTCTGCAGAGGCACCACCAGCAACACAAGGGACCAGATGGCTTCTGGGACACGGTCCTGCTACAAGGGCCATGCCTGCATCCCATTTTCACAGAGCCGGGTGCCACCTGCCTCTTGTGAGAGGAGCATCAGAGATGTTCTCGTCCTCAGCACCCTCCTTTGGAGCTCTCTGACAGTGAAGTCCTCCCCCTCTTGCCCTTTACTTTACATCACTCCTCCCTCTTGGCATCCATCAGGGAGAACCCACCCACACACCAACATCAACACCACAAGGTTTGGCCCCTAAGCAATACCCAGCTTTACTGCTGTCTCCCCTATGACCAACTAAAGCCAGGTTAACTCCAAAAT
Source organism: Donacobius atricapilla (assembly GCA_013397315.1). Lineage (NCBI taxonomy): Eukaryota > Metazoa > Chordata > Aves > Passeriformes > Mimidae > Donacobius > Donacobius atricapilla. Next base: position 400,927 of record WBMY01001920.1, on the reverse strand, counting down.
GCTAAAAATCCATTACTTCTGGACATTAGTTCCAATCCTTATAACCCAGCATTGGTCTCCAGAACTGTAATGATTTAACTGCATCAGCTGAAATAATTTGGTGAGATTCCTTGCGAACAGCACAAGGTAGCTCAGTGAAATCAAGGCACAACTATACAACACTTCACTTTCCAGAGCAAAAGTTTTAAATGAAAATAAACTCACAAACACTTTTATCAGTTATGAAAAAGCAACAGTTGGGAAGCCACCTCCGGAGGTTTCAGCATGCCATAGTGCACAATCATTGCCTGTTACTGTCATTCCCTAAAAGCCTCATACTCAAGTTAAGGAACTTAACTGATGGCTTGGCTCCTTGGGTGAACAGGAAATGAGGGGAAAGAATCCAAAACAACATGCTGCCATGTGCCAGCGTGACATCTGCAGGTAGTTGAGTAGGTCAGAGTACACCCTGGTTGCACTGGTGCAAAGAGCAGGGCCAGGGTCCTGGGGCTGTGATGCTCCAGGGAAGAGCCTTCGGCACACACAGCACGTGGAGCAGTGCCTGCCCCCAGAGAGTGATCCTGGGCTGCGTCCTGTCCTCACCCGAAAACTTGGCACCCTTCTCACTTGAGTTATTAATTCTTTTAACCCCTCACAACCTGCAGAAATGGCACAGCCCCAAAATCTCACAGATGCTAAACGTGTAAGCACATGGCAATTGTTTTGCATACAGTTATGCATGATAAAGAGATCTACTTCCAAGTTTTAATATAACCTTTTTATTTACCCAACTCGTTATCTTGCCTTGCTGTCTGGATTTGAGAAAGCGAGACCAGTCTTACTTCCACTTCTGCAGTAAATACTACCCCTTTTTTAGACAAATACATCTGAAACTGAAGCAGGTACTGGAGAAATGTTTTCTTACTTGACTGTGCGGCTATTCTTCAAAAACAGCTTTGCTACATTGAGTAACCTGAGGGTCACTGCACAAAAAAAATTAAAATTGATTTAACTACCTCCTGGCTAGTTCCTATCCACCTGAATGCAAGAGCCCTGACAGCCTATCAGAATAATAGGGCAGATTTACATCTGATTACCTTTCACATTTTAACTACTAAGTTTACTAAAGGTTTTACTCAGCCCATATCTCACAGTTCTTGTTTGCTTTTGATAGTGCAGAAACTTCCTGGTCGTTCAAGCCAAGGAGCAGATACTTTAGAAGTAAGCACACCAGGAATACAGCATTCACTGCAGGAATAAAAGCCCTTCTTCACATATACAGAGCTTTAAATCACATCTATGGCACTTGGCAACCTGAGCTCTGAGCATATGAGAAAGGGGACACTGGGGGAGTCAGCTTTACTTCAGAGAAAAAGTGATTTTTTTTAACAAGATCACCAGATAAACAGCCAAAAGAGGGGAAACCGCTAAACTGATAAGCTATGTAGGAGGCCAAGGAAAAAAAATTCAGGGTATAACAAGGTATTTTAAGGTGCTTTCAGCTTTGTATGCATCCTCAGACATGCTTTTAGCCCAGCATTTGCAGAGAGGTGCTTTCGGATTTACTCCTCCTACAGTCTGGGCTGCCTGCTGCCACATACCATGAATGGCTGTGCTGAACCAGAGTCCCATTTGCTGAAAAAACCCTGAGTGTAAAGCAAACTTTTACCGGCCCTCATTCTCTCTGGCATACGGTCTGGTACATGTAGAATCAAGTTCATGACTTATCGCTATTAAAAGAGATGAAACGGCAAGCACTGAAACAGCTACATCAAACCACTCTATTGAATGGCTCGGAGTCAGCAGGCAATTTCAAGGTTGGTGTGTTTTTTAAGGGTCAGAAAAAAAGGAAGAAACAGGTATGCAGAGTGAGACAAACTCCCAGGACACATGAAAAGTTACAAGCATGTAGGCCATGAAGGACAAGACAGAAAACTATGCAAACAGGGAAACAGAAGAAAAATAGACAGATTCATTGTTTATCTGTGTATCAGGTTCAGCTAAGCTGGGAAAAACTGCAGAGGGAATTTTGACTCTATTTTCAGTATAAACATCTGAATCTGTTATAAGCCTGATGGGTCTACCTTATATATAGTAAAAATTGCCAAAAGATAAACCGTGATGAAAACACAGCCACTTCTCCATGAAACCTAATGGCTCATGCTCAGGCTCCTGTACTGAATCCTACACACTTCAATGACCAGCCAGAAAAAGCCACCAGCAGGCCATGCCCTAACCTTAGCTAACATTAAGGTGCAGCAAATGCCTTCAGTCACAGCTCTGCATGCCAACGAGAGATCACTTTCAGAACCACCTCGATCCAATGCTTTTATAAACTGAAAATTTTATTAATTGCTCAGAAACCAGGCTGATTCACCATCTTTTAGGATCCCTAAGTGAACAGCAGACGTACATAGTAAGCATTCAGAAAGGAGAGCTTTTTAAGTATTTAGGTGGATATCAAAGTTCACTGTTACTGACCATATATTAAAAGGAAAAATTTTGTTTCTCAGCCTTAAAAAAGGGAGGGAACCCTCCTCCAGCTTTATGAAAAATTTCAGCTTTGTGCAACCAGCAGACTGGGTCCCCCTGTATGGAAATGGTCTGGATACAGTGGGAATGCTGTAATAAAGAGTTCTTTGGCATCCATGTTCTGTCAGGCTTCAGGACAGGTTCACCTTCCCAAACAGCAATGAGGATTTTTTTGAGGGAATTGTAAAAGTTAATGTGACAGTTTGAGTGGCTTACTTTAATTGCATGATTTAATTAGCAGATTAACACTTTGCTACACAATTTTCAGATCTACTTTCATCACGTTTCCTACTCAGTGGTTGCTAATAAACTCTTAATTAAAAGAAAAAAATCCTCAGATTTAATTGGAGTGACCCTTGTCAATATGTGTAGAAGACATCATGTTATACAGCTACTACTGAATACATTGAGTCCATCTCTGCACTGGAACAGACTTTCTAATTCACTGTTTGCAATATAAGAAATAGATTTTTTTTCCTAAAAGAAGTGTTGTTTCATCATCATTTCTGTATGTCCTCTTATTTTACTGCATGTAGTAAAATATACTAGTCTCAGTATTAAAGACTTAATTAGCTCTTTAGCTGCTGCTGTTCATGAGAACAAATGGATCAACTTTTAATCTCAAAACTATCACTCACAGCTGCCCATTGAATCTAAAACATTTCTGGTGTAGGGCACAAAGTGAGCAGTACCATCGATATAGGAGAGACTCTGCAGAGGGTTTGAACACATAAATCCCAAGGCAAGCTCCAGAAACAGCCAGTGCCATTTGGCACTCGCTTCAATACCCCTATAATTTCAGGATGAACTTTGAAACACTCAGATACACAAAGCAAAGTGACACAGATCGGCGTACCCTACACCTTGGATCCCTCGCTGAGCTCATGTTGGAAGGTTACAAGAGCCCAGCTGCCATCAGCTGTATAAAAACCACCACTTCTTTCCACACAAAAAGAGTCACAGGAATTGGTACATGTCCTCCCATTAAACCTAAGCAAAATCCCAAAGTGGTCCTGGCAAAAAATACTGCCTGTGCAGTATTGACTCTGGGTGACAACTCCACTTCTTGCACAAGGAAACTTTGGCTCTTGCTCCTGACAGATTGGGAGAGCTCTCCCCTCCCTTTCCCTTCCCGCACAAACCTGATCAAACATTAGCAGCTCTCTATACAACTCTTTCAATGCACTCAGACAGCCTCAGCAGCTAACTAGTACAACACAAATCCTAAAGAGCCCAGAAACTGCCTTTTTCACATATACCATGTGCAGAGACACACACGAGCCAGCTACGGAAGACAGGATGGTTATCAGAATTTCTTAAAAGTTAAATGCTGCTGTTTCAGTTGGGCTGCTCTTTAAGAAAACAGCCAGCATTACTTGACATTCACAAATCGTACAAAGTAATATCTTTATCTGAATACTAATGCAAATTGGACGGGCTTTTTTATATTGATGTCTATTCTGTGGCTGCTGAATAGAGTGACCGCATGCTCAAGACTGCAAAGGAGTTCACTGACCTCCCTAATCATCTCTGTCATAGCCCCTGAATGACATACACATTCAATCCTGCCTTGTCTCTCTTACTTTCATTCATAAAAAAAAAAAAAAAAAAAAAAAAAAAAAAAGGAGGGGGAAATTTGACATTGTTCCTCCTGCAGCAGCCTGGAGAACGGAGAGAAGAGAAACTCAGCCCAGATGAGGCCCCTGGTGTTTTTAGTTTAGCTTCTATTCAGCAACAGCCCCGCCATCTGCCTCCTTCCTGCCAACAGCCGAACACCTCCCTGCGGAGATGTTAAAACCTGCACCCCCTCCACCTCCACTAATAGCCAGTATTCATATTAGCAAACATACACATACCTCGAGAATGCCTCCCTTCAATGTGTGTTTTATGTAGCTGAGTATAGGCACAAAGCAGTAGCTGTTATAGCCTTCACAGCCCCGTGTGGAGAATTAGATCACTGGGGAAAAATCCTTCCAAGCCCCTTTATGGAAAATAAGGCCTTAGACTGTAAATGCAAAGCCCAGCGAACAACAACCCTCAGTAATGAGCCAATACCCCATGGCCCATTTGACTAGGAGAAAGAATTTGCTTTTTACCATTCAATTCAAAAAGACTGAAAAAGTAAAATGTGGTTTTACTTGGCTCTGAAGGTTTATATTCTTTACAGTTTCTTTTGCACAACCTTTTCCCCCCCAGGTTGGACAGGCAGAGCCTCTGGCTTTGGCACAGAGCTGGAGAAGCAGCACTGGCCTCACGCTTCTCCACGCACGTGGATGATGGTGGGATAGCCAAGGGCACTGAAAAGCTCTCTCCCCCCTCACAGTCGCTTTCCACAGGAGCTTTTAACAGCTCACAGTGTTGGGGCAACTTTGCTAGGTGTTGGAGTTGACAGGAACTCTCCTGGTTCAGGGAGGAATCCCACTTCCAGAGAGCAGAGCGGGAGTTGACAGTGCCACCTTTGCTTTGGAGAAAGCTGACAGGTAAGAGAGCCTGTCCCGAGAATTTCCAGGGAGCCCCTGGAAATCCCAACCCATCACTCACTTCACAGTCATCACTGGAGGGATGTTTCCCTCGGTGTGACCTCCGAGTACGCCACTTGCTACGATTCCAACAGCGTCCCAAAGCTTTAACTTGCAGAAGTATCTTAGAGCACGGGAAGGGTTTAGCACCACTTCAACACATCATCAACCCGCAGCTACGGGCTGAGGGTGAGGGTGGAAGCCCAGGGACCACTGAGGTAGCCACCGAGGTTGCTCCTCACCCCCACGGGATCGACCGTGCCTGAAGTGACAGCAGCAGTATGCACTTCAGGCTAAGCCAGAGAGAACTGGGGACATTTCGCTTCTGTCACTCGCACCCCCGTGGCCAGCCCGGGCTGCCCGCTGCCTTCCGCACACCGACCTCATCCGCTCTGACCAAGTCCCTGCGATGTTGACCCATAAATCAATTCTTTTGGCTGTGAAAAATGAGCCAAACGAGTTACACTAAGAATCTGGTGTTTTATTAGGACTTTCTTGAAAACAAACCCAACCTCCGGTGTGATTTATAGCTTTAACCAAAAGGGGTATGAAAGTAATGCCCCCCACCCCCAGCCTCCACGAAGTCCATTTATTCCCCTGTCACTTTTTTGGCAAACAGGCTTCAAACCCTTTCCTGAACAATGGAAACTTTCTGCCGGGTACATGCAAGCCGGAGGACGGGGGGCTGCGAGGGGGCTCCCTTCCATTAAAGAGCTTTGAAAAATAAACAGGGACTCAGGTAGCAGCTGAGGCGGATCAGAGAGACACGATGTTTCAAATCCGCCGTATGTTACTTGGAAAGAAGAAGAAAAAAAGCAAAACCTAGCTTTTGTCCGACGTGTTAACTTTTTTTCACTTGCAACTGCAGCGCTGCCACTCCAGGGGAATTCGTCACCGGCTCCCCCGAAACGCAGCTCCCTTCTCAGCACGGCCGCTTATTCATCTGCAACCCAGCTTGTGCCTACCCGGAGCTGTGGCAACTCCACTTCTGCTCCCAAGATGCGGATATAAATGACCTTTTCTTACTTTTCACACCCGAACACACGCCGTCAGAGCATTTCCGAACTGTGCCGAAGATGCGCCGCTACACACGCAGGAAAGCATCTTCCCAGCTGTTACCCACGGGGCTGCCCCAGGCACTGCCTTGCTGGGAGAGGGCTCCTGGCAGACAAGGATCCTCTTAAAAGCACTCTGTCCCTCCTGGGCGCCTCTGAGACTACCCCGAGGCTCGGAGAGGTGGAACCGCCGCGGCCGCGAGTTCGTAACTCCCGCTCCACAGCCGCCTCCGGCGGTCTCCATCCCTCCTTGCCGCTCCGCTCGCCCAGGGCCGGGCACTCGCGGCGCCGAGCCCGGCGGAGCACGTGTGTGCGCGGCCGCGCAGCCCTTACCTGCCGGCTGCCCGCCGCTCCTCGTCGCCGCCGCCGCCGCCGCCTTGCCTCCTTGCCGCCGCGCAGGCG
>WBMY01001920.1:364412-394368 GCA_013397315.1 Donacobius atricapilla | reverse complement strand
GGGGGTGTCCGGGGCAGCCTGGGGCTGCGCCCGCCCCGGGGCCGTGAGGGGGGCGGCCGGGGCCGCCTGGGGGTGCGCCTCGAGGGGGAGCGGCCCCCGCTGCCCGCGGCCGTGAGGCTGAAGTTAGCGCGCTGCCCCCGCGGTGGATCGCGAGTGGCGCCGTGAGCCGCGGCGGTCACCCGCGTGTCCCCTTCTCCTGGGCCCGGAACGGCGCGTTTTCTGCGGAGAGGCGGCGGGAAGGGGGATCCGCGGGTTAGGGACGGCTCTGTGCCTGCAGCGCTGCGGCTCAGCCTGGGGCTTGAGCAGCAAATGGCCCGTGCACCCATTCTGCCTGCATGGCAGAATGTACCCCGAAGTGAAGCCGCTCGCTTCGCGCGCCCTGACTTCACTCCCCCACACCGATATTCACTGTGGCACTTTGATGGGAATAGTCACAGACTCCACGCCGCTCTGCGTGTTCTCTGCCTACTGAACTTGCTGTTTAAATAAAGTCTGACTAAATGGATCTAGTCACGTTTACAGTTACGATTACAATGATCTAGTACTGTCACAGTTCTGGTTTGGGGTATTGCGGTCATCTCAGAGACCCCCGACCCAGCCGAGTTGCTGAAGTGACATGCATCAGTTACTGCTGACAGCGAGCTGAGCTGCCTCATACAGAGAAGTCAGAGCTCTGCTTTAATCCCACTTGACACAGCAGCTCATTCGCTGAAAATAGACGCAAATATTATCAGAGCTGAAAATGCTCTGCAGAAGGGGCCCAAAACCCCCAACCTGCATAAGAGTCAATGGGAGGTTTTTTGGGTCAGAGGAAAGCCGGGCAGTGCGGAGGTTTGGCTCGCAGCGAGGGCAAACAGCGGGGATCGCTCCTGGCCGCCGTGGAGGGCTCGGAGTTCGCACTGTTGTCGCTGCAACCAGGATCTGTCTTGACACCTTTATCAGGCACAGAGACTCTGACATCTCAATACTGGGGCATTGTGTGGGGAAGCATTGAGACGGGGCTGCTGCGAGGAAATCCTACATGTCAGCGGAGACCCTCGCCAGTGACACCATCGGTTTTAAATGAAAACAATGGAGGGAAAAGCAGACATATAAATAAAATGTGCTTATTTCACCATCACAGAGAAGGCTTGGCAGCATGTCAAGCTGCACGATGTTTGCTCTCATAACTGCTGTGCTGGAGGTGCCAGAAAATCACTAAAAATTAAAACAACAACAGCAGCATAGTTATAACACTGCACAAGGAGTTGTTGGCGCCATTATTTTGAAGACAAAACTGCGAAAGCAAAGCCAAATTCTGCCTTCAAGTAAAGGCACCAGAGTAAGATTGTTGTTGTAGCATTATTGTTCCTATTGGTAGTAAGTGTTAGTATTGTTACTATTACTACCCCAATTTTCCAAGAGGAGAGCAGCAAAAGAGGACCGGGAGCTTTCCTAGGTCCGCAGATAAAATAAAAAAGTCCATGAGAATTCAGTGTGGTTTTTCACACTACGGCTGAGTTTTAAAAGTGCCACAGTGATTGTTCCTTTCTGTTGGGTGAGGGCAAACACTCTCATGCTGCTCCTGGAGTTGCAGGATAGAAACAGCCGATCCGAACCCAGAGGGTTTTAGGGTTGTTGGGAGATGTAAAGGTTTGCACTGTGGATCAAGTTAGCTCAGCCCTTTAATGGTTTTGAACTGGTTTTCATTTGGAAAAAAACCCCAGAACTTATAACATTTGGAAACCCTTTACAACAGGAAATCAAATGGGTATTGAGATAGTCCTCTGTGAAGGACTTCAAGGTTTGCAGTTTTCCCTACAGCGGGATATTTTTAGCTTTCCTATTTATTAACCATGCAGAACACTCATGTGGTGTTGGGGAGCACAGACCCGATTCAGTACAGATCTTTTGATGCTGTTTTGTCACTGTGGTGGCCACCATAAGAGAGCCCAGGATGTAGTGCTGTGCAGCAAAAACTGCAGCTCTGGACTGTGTCTCAGCCACTTTCTTAAAAAAAAAAAAAAAAAATCCATGTACATAGGCTAGTAAAGCCTGCACAACACAGTTGCATTTATTGCAGCACTGTTATCCCATAAGCCATATATTAGCCCCCAATTTTTTCTTCCCTCTAAGGCTAGGAGCATGTCCCTCCCTCCATGCAGGGATACTCTCTCTGACAACGTTTGTTCTCTTTTTACCCTTTATAAGAATTCTCTTCCCAGAACTTTATATTTGTTTATCCCCTTAATATCCAAAGCTGCCTGTGATGAAAATCAACCCCCTTTCAGCAGCTCGGGGATGGTGAGTGGTTGCCTTTTTCTGAGTGAGTGGCTCCAAGCCTGTCACTGTCACACACCTCCATCCGCCCAGACCCTGCTGGGGGCTCAGCCACTGAGACTGGCTGCCCTGGGACAGTTTTTGGGGAGCCTTGCAGGCCCTGGGGCATTTGCACGGCTAAACCCCCACTCTCCCTTTGTGCCTCCCCAAAGCCCTACCCTAGAGGGAGACTGCTAATCTCTATGAAAGTGCAACATGTTGATAGTCTCAAATTAAGTAAAATGAAGGCTGCTGTCAAAAAAACTGGAGCAAAATTCACTTCAGGTGTAAATGCTTTAAGCAGTCCCTTCTGCCTCTGTCCAGGAGATGGGGATGGGACAGGCTGTTGGATGCTTGTCCCAAAGCCTTTGGGACTAGGGCTCTGGAGAGGCATGAAAGGAGAGGGGCTTTATTCATGCCAATGTCACCCTTGGTGACACTGCCATCAGAAAGCTTGTGATCCCTTCCCTTGCAATCCCCCTCGTGCACAGTGCAAAGCTCTCCCCTGCACATCTGAGCTGTCAGATGTAGCATGGCAGGCAGAAGGCTCAGGAACCAATGCTGGGATCAACAAAGATCTTGCAAAAATTATGCTGGGGACTGGTGTCCTCATACATCCAATACTCACAGGCGCTGCTTCCTTAGCCAGCAGAAGGCAATTCCTGAATCAATACTGAGTTGGAGCAGAGCAATGAAGCAGGTGAAACTTTAATTCTAATTTTAATATGCTGGCAAGTTTGATCAGAGACTTGGTCACATGAGCTGCTGAATCATATCAGGTTAGGTACACACAATAAATATTGCTAAATATTTCTTATCAAAACTGGGTCTTGTTAGCTGACCTGTGAGCCAGACTGAGTGTTGTGGCCTCACAATGCTGTAACAGGCTGTTCCTTCAGCCCAACCAAATGCTACAAGCTCACATGAAACTGAATTGAAATATCAGTTCAGTGATCAGTATCAGTGTGCATGAGTAGAAGGCCAAGCTGTTCACCCTCAGCATTCAAGGGTTAAATAGCATCAGTGGATGCCAGCACTGGGGTACATTTTCCAGAGCTCATGTCACTACCAATTTATATCAATAAGGCGCATTGGAACAGCTAAACCGCTTTTTATTAGCTAGCCAGCCCTTAGAACTGCAATTCCAGGCTGGTTTATTGAATTTCAAGCTCAAAAGTCATTGTTGCTAAGATTAAGGATCCAAATGATTGTCAGGGTAAACACTGCGAGCAGTCAAGCACCTTGTGAAGGATCTCTCTGTGCCTGCACCCTCTGTGCGCTGTTTGCAACACAATCTTACCCTGTTGGGTTTGTTTCCCACTGAACTGCATGGAACAGACAAGGAATAGAGGGCTCTGCAAGGCACTCCTTGTTGTATTATTTGAAGTGAATTAAGAAGGAACAAGTGAACTGGAGAGGCACCCTGGATCTCTTCTGGAAGAGCTGTGTATGGGGAGGTGCTGGCAGAGGTAGAAAAATTTGTCAGCCTGGAAAGCAAAGCAGGCAATTGGAGAAAGCGGGGAGAAAAAAAAAAGAAAAAACAAACAAACAAAAACCCCTGGAGCAAGCCTGCGGAGGGTTTGAGAAGCAAGGATTTAAAATCAGACCTTGAAATAATGCTGATTCAGCACAGCAGCTGTGTGTGTGCAGCCAGGGCACTGCCACTAGGGTCACAAGTGGCTCTCAGAGGTGTCACTGACCACCTGCACCTGGGTGTTGCCTGTCTTTGGAGTAAACCAAAGCAACGTGCTGAAGCCTGGAGGGAACAAGACGGAGATCACTGCTGCCTGCCAGACCTCTTCATGCCATGGACACGTAGGATGTTTCAGGCAAATGTGTGTACAGCAGGGTAGCACTTGTGGGTGTAGCAGGGCACCTCACTTCAAGAGGCATTTGAAACGAAGCCACAGCCTCTTTAATCCCTTACAGCCTGTGCAGACTGGTGCCTGTAAGGAGAAATCACACACTGCCAAGATGAGCTTCTAGGAGTCCAACAGCTGCCCTTGAAGTCCTCTCTCCTGGATGTGGTCAGAGACCACCAAAGGGCACCAGCTGTATGCTGCTGCCCATCCACCCTGACTGCTCACCTGCAGCAAGGGTTACAGAAACTTCCCTTTTCAACAACCCTTTAGAGCTTGCACACACTGGACTCTTCTCCAGGTCCTGGCCGCACTGTATTGCCTGGTGGCTCTCCTTTCAAAGGGGTTTTCCTTTGTTCTGCCCCACTCCAAGGTAGGGAAAGGGACAAGTAGTGAGTAGCGTGGGAACTTTCAGAACAAGCAGCCACATCCTAAAATAAATACGAGTTCAGGTCTTCCATCTGTTAGGGACACCAGAATTGTGGTCAATATTAGTCATTATGGCTATGACTTTTAAGCAGGCTCTTTCTCAGTGGAAGATTGACTTACTTGGGAGGAAGCTCGAATATGGAGGCAATACAGTCATGCTCACTTCTGCTTTAATACAGACTGTATGCTCTCTCATGCCAGTGCTGACACAGTGCTGTGTCTGACATCAGCCCTGCCCCATCTAGAGCCTGATTTGTATGGCTGTCTTCTTGCAATTCCCATGGTAGTTTTATTTTTCCCAAGGGCCCAGTGTAAGCTCTGCTCTGCATGTATGCGGCTGCAGAGATAGGGTGGGTGGATCAGGCATGTATCAGCACATTAAATATACAGAATATATTACAGAATTGGGTGGCTCTACAGCTTTTACTGGCCTTCAAATTGAGAAGCAACAGACATATGTATTCCAGATTCAGTGTGCATGTCCAGCAGCTCTGCAGAGGAAAAGCAATTGAGGGCTTTTACAAACAGAGATAATCCTTTAGGGGTAGTTAAGTGTTATTATCCCTGTGGTACACTCAGTCATTCCAAAGCCCAGAAGGCAAAATGCCCTCCCAAATATATACTCCTGGTCTGCCACTTGGCTTGTGGGGGGATGTTCAACTCCGTCACAATAAAGTGATAACTACCTCAGGGGTCTTGCACTTTTGGAATTCCCCTCATGCAGCGTGCTGGATGTCCAGATCAAACATGATGAAGAATGCAACCTGTGGTCAGGGAGGGCTGGCCCCCATCAGCCTCGAAAGGCCTCTGCGTAGTAATTGTGGCATAAATCATTTCATTCACCATTAAGGGAAAAACATTTGTGGTGTGGAAAGCCGTAGTTGCATAAGAAATTGAATAGGAGGCAGGTAGGCATTGACTTTAAGACATTTCATGAAGCCAATGCCTTTAATCAACAAGGGAAATGTTTGAATGTTAATAGAACTAACAATGAAACCAGAGTCATGTTTTGACAAGTATTTCCAAACATTCCAGGAACACTGCGATGCTCTAGCAGCCTCTTTCCTAGGGAGGGAATTGATTGCTTGAGTGGTAGTGCAGTTTGCAATGTTCAGACAGCCTTTACAGAGCACTGGGATGCTGCCTTGGGCAAGGGCAGGTAGTGGTCCTGGTGGTACTGGGGGAGGTGGGCAAATTAATGTTTTTAATAAATGAGAGCACTTTACTCCTATATTGCACAAATATCCTGTAGGCTTCTTAAAAGAGAAGTGAACTCAATGCTGGGAACTTTTCCTGTGGCAGAAATTCTCTTCCTTATTATCATTTTGTATAAAAAATTGCTCATGATACATTTTTCCAGAACATGGTGATGGCTCTGTCCCCTATTGCACTTTGCCCCAATTGTTTTTCATATACTTTTAGCACACTGGTCTGTCTGTTCTGAAAGGAAGCCCTGACTCATTTAAAACGTGACCAGAAAATTGCTGGGGGACGTGTGTACCAGGCCTGCAAGGCCTGCATGGATTTGCCATGCTTTTCACAGCTAATTTTGCTTAGGTCAATGGATCAGATGAATCATTAATAAGCATTTGGAAACCCTGGGTGCCAGGTACCGCTGATCTTGAGCACCTTGTAAAAGATTCACCGACAGGTCAAAGGTTTTTATTTGTGGAGAAGGCCCAAGGCTTACCCCCAGATTTGCCATTAACTGTGACTCTAGAAACTCCCCACCCTCTCTGAGCATCTCCTCTCTCTGCCACGCTTTGTTGCCCATGGAGGCTGAAAAACTCACATGATTTCAAGTGAAGTTAGTAAACACCTGAACTAGGAACGTGATGGATCTGAGCTATGATCAATAAGAACAATATGCCTCCAAAACCTGACTTTTTGAACTTAAATTTCTTCCAATGGTGCTTGTCTATCCCTGCCAGTAGTGGAGGGATCTGGGATGCGCAGCTGATGAAGGGGGGTTGTTTGTCACTCCTTTTTATCAACCTCCAGTGTAGCTTTCTGATGATGGAGGGGCTTGAAGGCTTCCCTGTGGTGTAGAGAGAGACAGGACTGCACTGACTCCATGGACACTGGCTGGAAGTGCCACAGGTGGGTCGAAGGCAGGAGTCCCATGGTCACTTAAGGCTTCACTTCTCCCAACTGGGGCCTTGCTGGAGGTCAGGATAGGTGGCCTTCATTTTGTACAGCACCATTTCCCATTTGTGCACCATCATGAAATCCAATGATCACAATTCCACTGCAAACTCCACTAAAATATGTTTTCAGTACTAGGGAAAGATCCTTCTGAAAGCATTTTTACAGCATAATTCCAGTCTTACTTAGGAAAAAATAAATAAAGGCAGCCAGAGTAGCCAGTGGTTTTCAGTAAGTGGTTTTCAATCTTTTTTCATTTGCAGACATTCATTTTTTTTACCAGCAGAGCTTCAGCCCTTCATATAGTTAAATTGAAGCCTTCTGACAATATACTTATTTTTCTTGTGAAGTTTTGTGGACTATTGTGAAGTCAGTGCACACCAAAGCCCTACAAACTGCAGTGAAACTGATTGAAAACTGCTATCTACTTATTCTTCTGTAACTAAATAGGATGGGTCGTGCCATGTATTTATGTGAACCATCTGCTTCAGGCTCTATACTGTCTGGAATCTGCGGGCTTTCTAGTTAGGTGGGACAGACATTTTCTCCAAGGTTGAAGGCAAATATTATTTAGATATTTTCAATTATTTTGTGATGATTATTTGTCCCTATGTGGAGTGTAAAAACAGCTGTAAATGGGAACTATTATGGACAAAATCAAGTTACTCCTCGTAATCATCAGTTTCAGAACTTGTTGCAATGTGGGAAGAAAAGACTTTAAATAAATCAGAATAATAGCAATAATTGCCAAAAGGCTCAATGTAGTTTACCCAGAATTTTTTTCTTAATTGCTCATGGTGGGCTCGTGGGAGACAGCAGCAAACAGTGCAGATTCTAGGGATTTCTGTAGCCTAGTGCTGGAAAGAAATCCTCATTTTCTGTGAGGAAAAATGCACAAAGCTGGGCACTTTGGAAGAAACAACAAGGATGTGCCTGCAGTATCCACTCTGGCTCATACAAGGCATTTGATTGTGACAGCAAATTTGTGTCCTTCTCCAAATTTTAGGCGTAGTATCAATCATTTGCCATGGTAAGACAAAAGCATTGTATATTGCCAGGAATATATTTGCTCCTCTTTCAATTGAGAACACAAGTAGGAACTTGGTTTAAACGGGCATATTTTCTCTGTGGCTGTTGATGCCTCAAACCATAGAAATATAAAAATATTTGTAATAGTTTGTATCTTACTACAGAGTGGAAGGGGGATAATCACTGTCAGGCTGATTTCTCTGCTGACAGCTGTGCAGTTCATAACAAGGGGTATCTGCACATATAAAAAGGATACCAAAATCAAATTATCTAAACTTTGAAAATATATTCCTTTCTGCAGCTGACAGTGCTAGAGTTAACCCAGGAGCCAGAGAGGACTCTGTCTGCAAAGAAAATTAAAACCACTATTTGCTTCCAGCCATATGACTGGCTGATGGGGTAATAAGAACGACAAGGACACTAGAGTAAAGTTATCATTTTTTCTTGAAGGCTGTGTGAAAAATTTTCAGTCACTTCTTTGCCAAAATAGTTTTGTAAATACTGAGACGCTTGATTTTATCCTCCCTGAATTCGTGAAAATGTTGAAGCATGTTCTCACAGGTAGCCACAGTTAATCTGTATAATCTTGAAATGGCTTCCAGCTTTTAGAAGTTTACATTAAGTAAAGATTATCCAATTATAGTTTTCCTTAAAGATAAGAAAGATAATGTTGATGGAGAGACATACTAGATGACTGAAGTATGCTGCTTTTATTTCATAGGTTTTTTGCAGTACGCTGTAAGGTGATTCAAAATTAAAGCACTGATTCCAACTATGGAGGAGTGTATGACATAACACAGTAATGAAACATAAACACAACAAAAGATTACAATCATGGTCATCACTGCTGGTATCTCAAACACATTATGGCACTATGGATGTCATCCAGAGTTATACATTAGCTTTCAAAATGCCTCACTTCATGTTTTTATTTCAGACAATAAATTACTTGAGGCCTGACTCAGCCACTTGAAAAATAAATGTTGACTTTTCAGGAAATTGTAAGCATTACTGGAAGGTCTGAAGTCTGATAAACAGCTGGTTATGGATCGTTTTGTAGGAGGAATATTGTGTTCAGAGAAATTAAAAGAGCTTTCAGGAGTTTGGTGGCAGGAAATGGACTCATATGCTAACTTTGAGTTCTCTTGGTCTCTTACTATGTGTGAAATATATGTATTTGCTTCTACCTCACTTCAGCTTTAAAAAATATTCCTTTCATAAGCAGGCTTGGACAGATTTAAAAAAAAATGTGAATATTGGTCCTGAGAAGATCAAACATTAAATTAATATCCATTACGTCAATACCCATTTCAATTGTATCAGTAAGGTACTTCATGGAATGATTTGAAAAATAAATATTAGTGTTATGTGTCAAACTGGTAATAAAAACAATTTAAAACAAGGTATTGTGGCTTATCAGAATTAACCTCCCAGCTGAAAGCCAAAGAAAAACCTGCCTGCAAGTGGAAAAACAGGATATACCTTAGGGAAAAGGTCTTTCTCCTGAGGATGCTTGTTCCCAGGAGGACAGGAAGGTCAGTGGCATGCTGGCTTGTATCAACAAGAGTGTGTCCAGCTGTCCCAGGGCAGTGATTGTCCCCCTGTTCTGGGCACTGGTGAAGTCACACCTTGAGTGCTGTGTCCAGTTCTGGGCCCCTCACAACAAGAAGGACACTGAGATGCTGAATGTGTCCAGAGGAGGGCAATGGAGCTGGGGAAGGGTCTGAAGCACAAATTTGTTGAGGAGCAGCTGAGGAAGCAGGGGGTGTTTAGCCTTTAGAAAAGGATGGTGAAATGCCAACCATATGCTCAGGCCTGAGAGTGAACAAGGAAAATTCTCCAAATCAAACATTGTCTTGTATCACCTTTAACGTCCTAAGTGTTTGGGGTTTTTTTGGTGGATGATGCTGGAAAACTAGAGATCCGTGAATTTAACTGGTGTCAGAAAAAATTTACGGTGAAATGCATTTTGCCAAGAGATGGTGATGCTTTTTTGGGAAAAAAAAAAAAAAAAAGATAAAGATTTGGACTTTAGCTTCTTCCTTGTTAAAAGTACTGGAGGGAGGAGGACTGAAAAATATTGTTTTTGCTTTGGTTATTGTCTGCAATAACCCCTTGACCTTATACTGCCTTCTTTTATTCTGTTGCACTCCATCTTTTTCTCTGCCTTCATTTGAAATGCTTCAGCCTCACCTCTGTGTTTGCAATGGTCCACATGAAAGGGAGTAAAGCTGTGCCATTTTCACACCTGCAGACTAATCTTTATTTCTACAAAGCTTCTGTGTTTTGGGACTTGGCTGTGCTCCGACACCACAGGTCACCACTGGCAAATTCAAGTTAGAAGTTACTCGTGGGGAAAAAAATCCTATGGCAGTGTCCCATGTCCTATGGCAGTGAGGAATTCAGGGGTGTCTTGAAGACTGTTCTGAGAGAGGATCTGGGGAAAGAGTTGTGGGGGATTCATGCTGAGTTCTGCAGATCCAGAAGAAGCAGGAGAGACGATGCCTTGCTCAAGTCAAACGTGTTACTTTTGCTCTGGTACACCTGATGGTACTTGCTTTGGTACTTGCTCTTTTCTGTGTTTCTCCTTGGTCTGTATTGTAATTTTTACTTCCCAAGGATGTTAAACTTTAAAGGAAAGGCCTGAGGACTGCAGTCCTGTGCAATGGCAATGAAAGGTAATCCTTCTCTTCTGCAAAGCTCTGAGTATGGCCTCTTCACTGGGGCAGAAAATGCAAGAGGTGAGCTCCAGGGAATTTGGGGCCAGAATTGGTGCAAAGTCAGTTTTCAAGTCTCACCTCTTCATATTCAACTGAGTCTAGAAATTGCCTACAGCAACTCTATTTTTAATTTCAGATGAAAGACTTTGCAGATGGAGGAAAGGGTGAGTTTCTCAGAAATAAGAGACGGTGCAAAAAAATGGGGAGAAGCTGAGTGGGTGGGTGGAGTGAGGGTCTCTGCTTACATATTCTTCACAGGGATCGTTTCCACTGACCAATGCAATGCTACACCTTGGCAGTGCAGCATGCCAAAGGAATACCAGAGTTTAGCAGAAATGTGAGGATTGTATGCAGAGTAAATGCGAATGTGAGGAGAAAACAGGGCAGGCCAAAACCTCTGTGGTGCACAACTCCATCATGGGTATGTGATTCTTCAGGGTCTTGCAAATAACCCAGCAAGTCCCTCTGCAATATCAGGTGTCCTTTGCCCACAGATCTGCCTCAAGAGGTGGGGTTGTTTTCTGACTGCCTGCTCTGACTTCCTTGGGAGGCTGTGAATCTTCTAAACAGAAGAGGGTTTGGTTATGTTTGTTTGCAGTTATTTTTCTCTGAGGACCTTCCTCAGAATTTTGTTAGCATTGCAAATTCCCATTTCACAATCTGCATTCTTCCAACAGGCAGACAAAGGCATTTGAAACCAGCTGCATTTATCACTAATGCTCGATCTGGATGAAAGAGGGCTGGATGGATCCTCAGGCGCAGGAGTTACGCCATCACTCCATCCACCCTGGGGGAGCCGTGCTGATTTACCACAGCTGAGGATCCACTTGGTGGAATTCAGTCTGGGGAGGGTTTGGTGATGACTTGATCAAAGACAGCCTATGCTGAGGCTGAATTTGAAAGGCTGAAGGATAGGAACACTGCACTCTTGGGGTGTGCTCTACTCTTGCTCAGGAGATGGCCCGAGAGTCCGGCTCAGCCTGTTGCACAGCAATGCTGTTGCAGATAACAACCACCTGCATGCTTGGCAGGCTCTCTCGGTTGCATGTCCACCACTGAGGCAGTCGCTGTCCCCTGGATGGCCTGTTAGACCAGGTTTTGGCAGACTGATAAGATTAAAGAGGTGAAAGAAAAGATACGGCAACAGCGTTTACCCTTGAAAGCATTTGCTCAAGGGCCATCCTGCAGAGCAGTGCTGGGGAGGACCTTTGCTCCCAGCTCCATGCCTGGACAGCTGGGTCCACCTCAAGAGATATGGTGAGCAGGACCAGGCAGGTTGCTCTAGCAGCTGAGAGCAGGGTTGCATCCATGCAGACATATCCTTGGGGGTCCTGCAGGTTTTAAACTTTCAAAGTAATTGCATATAAGCAGCTACTAGTGTTGTTTTCAAGAGGCAGACTGGGTTTTGTGTTTACCTAGCTGCCCTTCAGTCACTTCGTTTTAGCTCTGAGGGCACTGCAGGACAGTAGTGGAAACAAGCTTTAAAATTAAATATTTCCTTTTGTCTTCAACTTCTGCTATCCACTTACAAGACAGAAGAAACGGAACTTGAGTGCTTCCCTCACCATTGGGTACTTGAGACAATTTCTTAGTCAGTCCTGTCTGGCTTGAGCTGCTCTTTGAATGTCTCTTCCTTTGAGGAGCGTGTTGCAGCCATCCCCATCTGTGTTTCCCTCCAGGTACCTGGTGGCAAGACAACCTCTGCAGATGTTCTGCTGTCATTTTTGGCCTATATCTGCTGTGTGCCTCTCCCTTACGGGTTATGCTGGAGTCTCAGATCTGATGAACTCCGAGAGTCCCTTCTGCCATCTCTGTTGTGGCTGAAGCACTGAGCAGATTAATCCAAACCACATAACTTCAGCAGCAGCCAGGCTCAAAGTAGTGACAAAACCGACCCAAAGAAGAGGTAAGTGTGTGGGTAGTTACTCCACTATGCTTTTGGCTTAGACTGCTGCTAATTATATGTTTAAAGTGGCTTCAAGGTATGTCTACAGGTTATCTCTTCTACAGCAGAGCCTTTGATCAACATCTGCACTGTCTGAAATAAACTCCTTTAGTCAGATATATCATTCTTCCCAAGGAGTTTGCATCCAAAGTCCTTTGGCTGGCTCTCTGGACCTTCAGAGGATTTTTTTTTCTGGTTTTCTACCCATTTGTTAACATGGGAATAACATATGAACTGGAGCCTGAGTGGTGGCAATTTAAGCTGTAGATTTTTGAGGCTCAAATCTTGGTTAACACTGCTGAGCTGACTGTGGATGTGATTTCCTTCCAGACATTCCTACTGAGCTGCACGTTGCTGCCAAGATATGTAAATTGCCTCACTTAGATTCCTTTGCTTTCTAATATCACATTGAGTTAGGCATTACCTGGCTTCTCATTAAGTTTGCTTTTTTTTAAAATAGCTAATTATTTAACTTCCTTTTCTGCTGATCTGGAAAACATTTTGAGCTCTGTTTATATGTGAGTACAGCTCTCATCTAAAAACTGTGCTGCTAGTAAAATCTGAGTGATGTAGGGCACTGGTGCTGAGCCACATGAGGCCTGTGCTGCATCTATGTGTGCTTTTTCTCCTGCTGAAGTCCTGGACAATGCCAAGGAGGAGAAGTGAAGAAAAATAACCTTGTGTGATGCCAGTTGCCTCTGTGAAGGCACTTAATGATGCACTCTGCACCTTGATATAAAACATTAGTAATGCTCCTTTATTTTGCTGGCATACAGAAACAGGGTGAATCACCACAATGGCATTACTTGAGACAAATAAAATGTATTTAACAAGTCCTTCGCAGCCAGTGACCTCTGTAGACATGTCACAGTCAGGACTGCTGGTCATATTTCACTAACATCATTCCTAGAGAGAAGTGTCTCCTTAAATAGTTCAGCTGACTTTAGGGAAAGAGGCTGGAAGAGTAAAGCCTCAGTAATAGTTTATGGGCGGCGCTCAAAGGGAAACAACGCAGCCAAGCACCTCAGAGCCTCAAATGGGAATCAGTTCAATCTAAAACTGACCTTGAGAGATTGTTCTCCAAACCCTGTGTTGCAAAAGTGTTAGCTGTTCTTGACAAAAGGAAGGTAGATATTTGATTACAAAGCTTTTTCTCAGTTGTTTAATTAAGAGAATTAATGATTAATTTCATCAGCAGTTTCTGGGTTGTTTTGTCAGTGCCCTGTGGCTGAAGGACAGCAAAACTGTTTGAGCCTTTGGCTGGGAATAGCCATAGTTTATTGTGCATTTTGCTTTTGTCAGCATTAACAATAATTGAACCAATTTCTGATAGGAATTACTCACCCTCCCTCTTCACCCAGCAGTTAATATTTGCAGCAGTGAGTTTTCTTTGGGTACACTGATACTTTCCTGTTCATTTGGATCCCTCGGTGCTACATCTGGGCCACCATGGTTTGGTTCTTCAGAAGGAAATAAAAATGCAAGTCTGAGGATGCACAGATGCCTTAAAGTCTTGGCTTTTGGGACTCTCCAGTCTTCAGAGGCTGTGGATCTGCTTGGAAGATATGTCCATCTGCCATTTGTTGCATGTGGAAATTGTATGCTTAACTTCTAGGTTTCCAGAAAGTTGATCAGTGTAAGAAATAGCGCTGAAATCTCTGGTTTACTTTGAGTTCACCATAATGTCCACCTTTGAGCACCTTGGAAACTCTTCACCTGATAAAAACTGAAGGTATCAGCCCATGGCTCTGCTGAAGCTCTGTCTGTAGAAGTGTCTAGAGCTGTACCCCATCAGTGCCTGCAGGTTTGTTTTCATTGGGGAGCATGAATCAGTATGTCTGTAAGTATATAAATACAGCCTTGTATCCAAAAATGCCTTTGAAGAGTGGGATGTATCTCACGCAGTTTTGAGTGGCTACAGGTAGGCACTTTATAGGAGTAGGCATCCCCTTCAAAGGATTGGTTCTGGTGTCCCCCACAGAGTGAGTCACAGAGCCCCTCGGACCTGATGGAAGGTCATTTTCAGGCTCCTTGGACTCTTTTGGGGAATGCCCTTGACTGAAGCGTTGCTGGCTTTCGGTCAGAAAGCTGATTCAGTAGAAGTCTAAACTTCTGTCCTTATGGTGTTTAGGAAACATCCTGATTTACTTAATTTAAACAAAGGCAGATATCCGGTTAAAATCCCTGGAGCTGCAGCCAATAAGTGCCTTATTTCAGCACTGTGCTTGCAGTGACGGCTACCCAGCATAAAAACACGGTTCAGGGGAATAAGAGTATTAAGAAAATAAATGGACGTAATACTTGAATTAGACGCAGATTTGAAATATGTGAGGAAAGACGGAGCAAGCAGAAAGAGCTGACAAAGAATAAATAGACAGGACCTGGTGACAGCATGCTTAAGCCAGGCTGCTGCACAGGGTGTGGTATTTGATTTCTTCCCTCACACTGTGTAGATGAGAAAGAGGCTTGCACTGCCAGACATTTTGAAAAGAATCTGCAAAAGGGTGATCAGTGGTGGGGAGAGGACATGAGGAGCTCAAAAGGAGCTGCAGGAGAAGACCTCACAGTTGTTAGTGGATGCACTGAAGAAGATTGGATTGGCAGGTTTGGGACAGTGATAAGGGTGTATTTGAGACAAATTAATACTTTTTCAGGTTACTTTTGCAAGTGTCCATACCTGCTGGCCAGATGGATACTTCATGTCTCCAGCACCACTATCGAAGTATCTCACTAACATGAATGGATATCATGGTTTAACCCCAGCCAGCAACTCAGCCCCACAGAGCTGCTCAAGAGAATCAGAAAAGTAGAAGGGAGAAAAGTCATGGGTTCAGATAAAGACAGTTTGATGGGCAAAGCAAAAGCCCCACGCACAAGCAAAGCAGAACAAGGAATAAATTCACCCCTTCCCCAGGGCAGGTGTTCAGCCACCCCCAGGACAGCCGGGCTCCATCACACGTAACGGTGACTTGGGAAGACAAATGCCACCACTCCGAACAGCCCCCCTTCCTCCTTCTTCCCCCAGCTTTATACACTGAGCATGATGTCATATACATGGTATGGAATATCCTTGGGTCATTTGGGGTCAGCTGCCCCAGCTGTGTCCCCTCCCAGCTCCTTGTGCACCCCCAGCCTCCTCGCTGCTCGGCTGGGGTGAGGAGCAGAAAAGGCCTTGGCTGGCTGTGTGCGAGTCCTGCTCAGCAGTAACAAAAACAACCCTGGGTTATCAACACTGGTTCCAGCACAAATCCAAAACACAGCCCCATACCAGCTTCTTTGAAGAAGATTAACTCTGTTCCAGCCAAAGTCAGTGCTGTGGGTCTGTCAATACATATTATCATGGATTTGGAAAGGCAGGAAGAGGTTAGATCTCCTCCCTGGGCTCATACAGGAGATTTGGCATAAAGACTCAATCTCCACAAGCCCATGTCTTAATGAAACAAGCATGTGGAACTGTGAAAAAAACTGTGAAGACCAAAAAATTGTAGAAGACATTGAGAGGTCGATGAGTCCTTCCCCCAGGCCTTCCACTCTTTAGTGAAAATAGTTGATCTTGTCCCTCTCTTTGACACAGCTCTGGGCCTCTGCTTTCAGAAGTGAAACTGATTTTGTAATGGGGTATGGAGAAGAGTGATTTCTTGGTTTATTTTCTACCTCTTTGTAGTGGTTGGGACCCATCCCTGATTAGGATATCTTGTGTGAGAAGACAGTCTGACTGCAGCCTGGAGTGGCACCCTTTGTCCCTGCTGTTCTGGGACTGAGGAGATTGTCAAGAGAGTCAGTGTGTCTGCTGAGGTGGCAGGATCAGACTCAGTGTCCCTTGCTTGAGCACTTTGAGGAGACTCTAGCAATGAGACTTGAGTCATGGTCTTTTCTTTGCCTTAGGCTAATGATACGAGCTGGAGTCATCCTGGCTCTGAGGTTAGACTCATCTGGTATAAAAAAAGGCGAGTTCAGAACAGGCCACCCTCAGACTCTAAACAAGAACGCTGTCGCTCCGTTTATGAATTCAAGATGTCAGGTTTTACATCCCCAGATCTATTTTCTGCTATGGTTTCTATTCAAGAAAGGCTGTGCCTGTGTAATGAGTAGCAGCTGATGAGGTCTTACAGCTCAGCATTACGCAACCAAAATCAATCACATGTTATGCAGGAGCCCCTGGCATGGCACAGTGAGGAGCTCAGCCTGGGGCCAGCCTGTTTTGGGAGCCTCCACATTGTTCCCATGTCTGTCTGACCTCTCAAGTATATGTATGGATAGGGACAGGATTTACTGCCTTTTTTCTCAGAGGGCAAATGGTGAAACCTGTCCATCCTGATTTTCTTTCCAAAGCCCCTAAAATCTCCTCTGTCGGGATGTTATGGTGTCCTTTGGGACAGAGCTGTGCTTTAGCAGTGACCATGCCTCATCTTCCAGGCAAGGTAAGTGAGTGTAGATAATGTCTTTCATTAATCTTTTATTTTGGTCTAATAAAAAATCTCACCTCTCCCCACATCTGCTTCTTCTCCTGAGGGCACTGTGGGTACTACAGCACCTAAGCATTCCTCCTGGGATCAAAAATCCCAGACCCCACATCAACCCTCCTGGCAGCAGCTCAATGTGGTCTCTCTTAATCCCCTTGATCTCCTTAATTCCCCCAAGAAAAGGGTGCCAGGGAGCTGATGAGCTGATCTAGGTAAACAATGGTGTTTCATGTTCCAAGAATGATAAATAAATTGCTTCAGGTCAAACCAAAACAAATTATTTGCATTTTCTTGGCAAACTGAGGAGAAGAGAATGAAGAGATTCCTGTAGGGTCAAGATGAAATATTTTCTTCAGTACAAACCCCAAATGTTTTATTGCATTTATTAACCTTTTCATTCAACTTTTTCTTTTGATTTATATTTGTCTGTAAAACAAAAAGGCTGTTTTGAGACCCGAATGGGAAAATGTCGAAATGAAACATTTTTGTATTTCAGAAAAAATCCCAACCCATTTTGTTTAGAAGATTTTGAAACAATGTGTTTTGAAATTTTTTCAGAATTCTCCTCCCTCTCTATTCTCTTTGTTTCCTTTTTTTTTTATTTCCCCCCTCTGAGTGAAACTATTAGCCCAGATCACCCTGAATTTGCAAGCAGATTAATCTTCCAAAATCTTTAATTTCTGGTTTACTTGCTGTTACTGAAAAGAAAAAATCCAACCCAGATTAAAACAAATATGAAATGCCCTGCAGTACCTCTGAGAAGCAGCTCTGGATGTTGCTGTCATATGGCTAGGGAGGAAGAGCAGGTGGGTACCTCTGAAATGGACTTTGCTTTGGCCCAGGACAAGGACAGTAGATAGGTCTGCCTTTAAAACCTCTGCTGCAAGCACTACTGAGAGTTTTTTTCTCACTCTGGGTGATGTGAGTGCCAAATTGGGGTTGCCTCCTCATCCCCCTCTTCAACAGTCCAACCTCCAGCAAACTTGGTAGAGATGGTGACTTTCTTACTACCTCAAGGTAAGGTGCTCCCCAGGGATGGAGGTGAACCAGTTGGTGAGACTGGTTACTCCAGATCGGTATCCCTGAGAAATTGCTGAGGAGCAGCAACTTTAGCTGATTTGAAATCTCAGAATCATAGAATGGTTGTAAGGGCCTCGAATATCACCTTGTTTCAACCCCCTGCCACCTTCCACTAGACCAGATTGCCATCCAAACTGCCTGTGGTCATTGTGTTTAAGCCATTTCCACAATCCTCATGGCATCCAAAGCCTGTAGTGCTGTCTGCCTGGAGCTTATCCTGGCTGTTTGGCCTCTCTGGGCAGCCAAACCCATCTTTGGGTAAAAGTCTCTGGGTTGTCACCACCTTGGAAACTGCAGTCCGGGATGCTCTGAGCTTCGCAGCGAGCTTCGCCACATGTTGCGCCCTGTGACAGCCAACCCTGGTTTTTTTTGTCTCTAAACAGGGCAGCCTCTACCAGCAACACCCAAAACTGAGAGGAGAGGCAGGAGGAAGAGAAGGAGCAGGAGCATGACCCTCAGTGAGATCTCTGTCTCATACTATATGGGCTGCAAGGGACAAAAGCCAGCTTTGAACATTACAGCTTTCACTTGTATCCAGCTGCTCTTCAGACCTTTCTCTCTTCTCTCTGCTGGTATTGTCCTGGCTTACAAGAAGAATGGCATGAAATATGAGAGCAAGAATAATTTAATAAAAATAAGCTTTTTTTTGAATAAAGCAACAAAGTAGCCAACAAATTGGTTCTTTGAAACTGATGGTGTGTAAGGAGTCAACTAGAAATAATTTTTGCTGTATAGCCTTAAGACTATTTCCCTTAAGACCCTGGCAAACAAGTCATATATTTTCTTTTGCATTTGTAAACAACAAGTTGCCTTTTTATTTTAGAGTGTTTGGGCAAGTAAACACAGATAGGTTTGTGGGACAAAGGGTTGTGGCAGTGGTGGGGGGTATAAGCATATCTAGGGTTTTTTAACTCTGGTGTGAGAGAGCTCAGGGAATGCAAGGAGGGGTGTGGTGGCAAGGGATGAGGTTGTGTTGTGTGTGATGGTGCCTCTCACACACGTGGACATCCATGGTCCTTGCTGGCATGGAGGGAGAGCCCAGCTACCTGCAGCTCCCCCAGGAAATTTTTGGGACTGCATCCTTGCTGCTGCCAGCCTTTTGCTTATTGTCTCTATATTCATAGACCACAGCATTTTTTTCCACAATAACAGCAAAATTCATCTCCAAACTCTGGTGCACCCCTGTTAGAGGGGCATTTGAGTCCCCTGATGGCTGTAGTCACATGAGGAATGGTATTTCATCCCCGAGAGCAGAGTCAAGAGTTCCACAGATGCACTTAAGGAGCATCAAGTGGGAAGATGCACGGCTCAGCCATGGCATTGGTGCTTCACTGTCTGCCAGTCCCCTGCATCCCACATTCACCAGTGACTGGGACCTCTGGACCTCTGCCAGAGCTCTGCCATCATACCTCCTGCCAAAATTAGGTGACTCAGCCAGGATCATTCAGGAAGTTTGTGTCAAGGGGGTGAGTCCAGAATCGCGCTCCTTCTCTTCCCATCCTTTCCTAACCACAGTACTTGTCCTTTCCCTTTAATCTGCTGATCCACAGGCAGCACAGTGGTGCACACATACATTCTGAGAGTGTAGGAGAGGACTGAAGGAGGACAAAAGGAAGACATTTGGGTTTGGTAGTATTTTACATCCACTTCGCACCACTTGGAATAACTGCATGCAGTGCAAAGCAGTGGAGAAATAGGCTCTCTTACCACGGGACTATTATATTACATATCCCATAAAACAAACCCTTCATTTTGCTCATTAAAATCAGGCATGCTTGTTTGTTGGAGTTCAGCAGTACAGTATTTCTTCTATTTGTGGGTTTAGCTATAAAACTGAAAGAAAACTTTTCTTATGGTTAATTTTCCTTTTAATTGCTCGTGGTAGAGTCCTTCTGACTCCAGGCTGTTTCTATAATTACTGGCCTGCATTCTTGCCCCCTGGACCTCTTTTATAGGGTAGGAGCACTATTTGCCTCTCCTGGGTCCAGAATCCTTGTTGAGATGAAACTGTAGAAATGCAAACACAAATCAAGTCTCTCAGCTCTTGTGTGTTTGTTATTCTGGTAGCCAAACTGAAAATGGCCTTTTCCTTTTTTTCTCTAGAAATAAAATAAATTTTTAAAAAAATCCATTTAAGAGACCTTTCTTGCGTTCTGGGTCTACAGTTGGGTGAGAGGCTGTGCTCTGGCTGCAGTGAGAGGATGGGAACCCCAAACTGGTTGAGAGTTCTGCTTTAGCCACCAAGTTGCTGTGTGGCCCATGGCTCTTCCCAGCAGACAGGGCTTCATGGCAGAGCAAAGTGAAGCTCAGCACACCAGCCCTCCCAGACTCCCTGTCCCAGCAGAGCTGCTTCTCTGTCCTGCTCCAAGCCATAAAACCTAGCTGCAATTTCAAACCATCTGGTCAGTGTTTCACAGCTCTTTGTAGTTCAGTAACACCAAGCTGATCTTCAGGGGTAGTTGGAGATGTCTGCTCTTTGGGGCAGATGAAGGACCTCATAGGAAGGCAATATTAGGGGTGCTTTTTGTCTGTACCTCCGTTGCAGAAGGAAAGCAGTGCCCTAGCTCCAATCCCTGTTAGCTGTGCCTCTACCTCTCCCCAACCTCCTGTCCCATTTTTTGGGGATCCTGCATGCCTCAAGAAATTTTTCCCACACCCCATGTGCCAGAGACTGATCTCTGCTTACTACAGCTGTGAACAGTATGAGAAAAAAATTCAATTTAATCCTCTACCTGGAGCTGTGATGTTTCCAAATGTGAGCTCAAAGCATAGCCTCAAGACTGGAGTAAGCCAACCGGCAGGACTTGCACCCTAATTTTCATCAGCCCAAACTGCTCAGCATCAAATTCCCCTTAATTTGGCTGCAGTTCAGTTACTGCTGCCAGCAAGGTGGCAAAGGATGCCCCAGGGCTGAGGAATTCCTGCCATGGATTAGGTCAGCCATCAGCAAGTATGACCAGAAGTAGTTTAGGTGGAGTTGATGAGCTCATATCAGCTCCTATCTCTAGACTGATCTGTCCCTGTGATTACTGGAAAAGGGCAGGTTTACCCAATGAGCACAGTGAGGGCAGACTCTCTCACAGAGAGGAGGAACTGTGGACAACACCTTTCCAAGAAAAGAGCAGTGAGCCTCCACAGAGAGCTCACCACAGAGAGACAAAAGATGAGGCACAAACTGAACGCTTCCCGTGATTTGTTCCAACCAGAAGCAGCCTCAAAGTATCTGGATGTGCTGCAAAGGGTGTGCTGGCCATGCTGGCTGGGTTGAAGGTGAGGTGTCTGGCTGCCTTGCCATGCAGGGACGCCTCCCAGGCTGCACAGAGCCTTGGGCAGCAGTGACTGCAAAACCCATCTGACACCAAGCCAAGGAGGGGATGAGACTCCTCTAGGGATGCGAGACTGGGAGAGGACTCTGCTGGTTCCCATTTTTCACCTTGGTCACAGGGTGGATCTCGAGTGATCACCATCTCATCTGGTCTCAGCTGTGGATCTCGAGTGTCTCTGCTTGTGCTTTTGCCATATGTCTCTGAGCTTGTGACAGCTTGGTTCATGCTCCGGGGTAATACTTATTTACAGGCAGTAGGTTCAGCAGTTGCCAGGGTAGACAAGTTATTTGCAGAGTTTCTATTTCCTAATAGTCTTATAATGCAGCCCACTGTTGATAGTTTGTTTGAAAAGTCACTTTTCATATATAAACATATTCCAGTCAGTTATTATTTGCTTTTCTAACTCCTGTTATCAATAGAATTTATTATTAACACCCCTTCCCACTTCATTAGAAAATGTTGTTCTGGAATATTTGTGTGTCTGAAAATGATAAATATTGAGATTTCTGCTTTTTATATTTGTGAAAGGGCAATTCATTTATTCAAGTACTCAACTTTTGACCCTATCTTTGGAGTAGTCACTTCTGCTGGTTGAATTATTCATTGTGAATAAATTACCCCATGGATTTATCCCCTCCTGTTTGTGAAGCATATGCTGAGTAATCCTGATTTCTGAGAACAGAACCATCATTTGTGAGAATTCACTGAATAGTTGCATATCCAATACTTTCCCTGGCAGCCACAGTCTGGTTGCCTCCTTCCCCGTCTGCTTTCCTGGAGACAGCCAGGAGACCCGAAATGGAGGGAGAAGATTAAAGACAATTACCCTCCTTCTGAGGGAAATAAGACCACCCCATGTACACACCAGCCTGAAGGAGCTGGGATTGAAATCCACAGTCAGTGGAGTAGATCCTACATCCCATCTCCACCTCCTGTGCTTGAAGTTTCTCCATTTCTGCATTTGGCCTAACATGTATAATTTAAGTCCTAGGAATTGGGAAGAAAAAAGGGAAATCAGCATAAAACCTAAATACAAATCCATTCTGCAGGCAGCCATGCTTTCAAGCAAGGTCCTAAGGAATGTTTTTCGTCACTCCCAATGAAACTCTAGGACTTTCATCTCTAAACTCTGGCAGGGCTGCAGATGAAAAGCTCCTGATGTGGAGCTCAGCTTTTGATCTCCCCATTGCCTGCATGCTTGGCCGAGGAGCGCTGCTGCAGCTCCACGTCCCTCTTCCAAAAGAAAACAAGTGTTTTCTTTGCCTCTCCCCATTTAATATTATCCCAGTTTACCCAAGGGATGGACAGCCCTATTTTCTGAGGGTCAAATGTTATGACAGCTTTGGATATCAGTGTTCTCACAGTACCTCTGGCAGTTGTCTTCCAAAATAACTTCACTTGTCCTTTTTAAGGAATAAACTTTCCTGGATACTTCAGCTTTGATTCTTGCTGGGTTTTGGGGAGGGTTTTTCTCCTAGGGATGGGGTCAGAGCTTTATTTATTTTTTCAGAGGAAAACTCTGGCCTTTTTGAGACAGCTCTTAAATGGCAACATGGAGTATTGCCAATCTGTGCCTTGATGATGCTGAGCTACCACTTGCTGTTGGAATTTTGAGGGCCAAGGACTGAAAAAGTGAAGTAGAAAGTATTTCCAAGGGAAATTGTGTGTGTATGAGATTCACTACTGGGAATGGTCTAAGTGAGGGCTGCTCATCACTTACAAGTCTTGCAGGTAAAATTAGGGAGAGAGGAGCTGATTTTCCGCTGTTACATATGGTATCCTTTGCTGCTACAGAAATGGAATGTAAACCTCTGACACGCCAGAAATCTTTGTTCAGGACTTGGTATTGATTTACACCCACTTAGCACTCAATTTGTGCTGGCTTAAACATCTGCTTATGACAGTGGCAAATCAGGATAATTTTGTGGTAGTCCTCAGTCAAGTAATAGTGTAATCAAGAGTAATGGCCTTGGAGGACTGGCTTTATTTTATGTACATGCACTTGCTCTTCCTCCTCAGCGGAAAGGGAGTTGTTGTGAGGAAGGACCAGCAGGTGCTCAGCACATCTCCTGGCACAGCAGTGCTCCCATGCCCCTGATGGCTGGGCACACTCATAATCCTATGCTCTGAGATATGTTAAAACCCTTCATAAAGCAATCATTCTGCCTCTAAAAGCTGTGACTCCAAAGTAACATGACGCAGAAACCTGGTTTTAATTAGGAGGAAAAGAGTATTTTAAGAGCATTTCAGCTAATGCATCCTAAAGCCTCCCATGGAGGGGACCAGTTATGTTTTCACACCTGCTGTGTTACTGAGGGGAACTCCCAGGGATTGGTCTGATCAGCTGATTTTAATGCACAGTTTTAACCATCTCAATTAGGACTTTTGGCAATTTTCACTAATACATTACATGCATTTTTAAGCCCAGTTGAGTAAGGCTCTATGTCTCCAGTAGTGAGAGGGAGTAAACTGGTTATAGGTTAACCAGGATGTGACAGGAATCACTGCAGTGCCGTGGCATGACTCTGAGTGGTTAAAGAAGAAAGGGGTAACTTGTCTTGCATTAGTTGTGCCATTTTTGGGTTCACACTGGGAGCAGATCTGCTAACTTCTGCAGGACTTCTACCTTTCCCTTGCTGATGGGATAAGTTGTCTCTGCCTCCCTGAGCCTCTCCATCTTTTCTCTTTATTCTCATGTTGGGGCTCCTCCCAGGCTTCCCCAAAATCCCTGCAAAGATGTAGGATGTTCACTGATGTCCAGAGCAGTCAGTGAGTGAAATAACTTAGAGTCAGCACAGATGTACCTCGAGCACCTGGTGAATGGGAAGGGCCGTGCTCATCCCACATCTCATGTTGCACACTGAACTCAAATCCAGTTCTCCTTGCTGTGGGATTCTCAGCACATGAGCAGACCAGTTTTTCGTCCCTCTGTTTCATCAGTACAGCAGCACTGTTCCTCCCTCGGGACTCTAAGGACACCCCAGGGGCACTTGGATGCTGCTGTTAGGGCATCCAAATAATTCCTTGCACCCTCTGTGCACTGAAGGCCTGGGATAGTTTTTCAGAGACACAATCTCATTCCAAAAATTAATTGCGTCAAGTGCTGTGAGGTTTTGCTGAAACTCCCCTTTCAGATTTATAAGCCTGACAAATACATTTTTTTTTCCCAGCTTGCTGGCCATCTGCTGATCCTCTATAAATATAGCTGATATAGTACTTTGTCTTTAAAAGGAATAAGACACATATTTACACACAACCTGTAAAGGGGTGCCTATGAAAGGTATTGGGAAACAGAGCTGGCCAGGACCCATGAATCACACAGAACAATATGGCTAAATGTACTGTGGGATCAATTCACTCTAAGGGCTGAACAATCTTCCAAAACATCCTGACATCCAGTAAAAGCCACGTTGCTTGTCTCTCCTAGTTGTCTCTCCTCTCACAGGATTTAGCATCCCTGTGAGTGGTTGCACTCAGTCCAGCTTTCACCTTTCCAGCAAGGTGCCAGATGGCTTGAGAAAGGNGAAGGAAGGAAGGATGGACACACTGGCAGGTAAAGGGTGTGAGCTGCCTAACAGAAAAGAAGGTATTACTTTTGTTCTCCTGGATTTTGCTACATGTTTTATCAAATAGTATGCACACAGGAGATGCCTTACCTCTTCACAAGTGAGCATTCAAACAATACTCATTATAAACTGGTCCATCAGCTGGGAAACAGCCTGATCACCCTGCTGATACCCTCATACCCCACTCCTCCTCACTCCTAAACAGTATGCGAGTCCTTAACATACAAACCCCTTATATAGCTCATAACTAGGAGCTGCCATTTTTGCATATACACATTTCTCCCACTGTTTCTGGCCATTGAATCTCTGAATGCATTTGCTCCCGGGCTTTGCAATAAAGGGAGTTCTTGGCAATGTATTTTCCCTCCCTGCCTTGTGGATCCAGTGTTGGCTTGTGGGGAGAGTCCCTGCAGGAAGACACAGGCAAACAGGGGGCACAGCATCTCCCCAAGGCATAAAGAAATGGCCCTTGCCTGGTTTTGTAGCCTAAGAAACCATGACCAGGCCCTGCCAGAGAATGGGAAGGACAGGGGCTGGGTTTTTCTCCAGAGAACTGGACCTGTGAACACAGTCTAATGGCACTGGGCTGGAGCATTTTAAGGCTGCTCCTCTCCCCAGGGCTTGTCTAAGCCAAGTGGGATGAGTGACAGATCTGTCCTCAGAGACTAGTGGAGGAAAAAATCTTCCATTGCTGCAAGGCAGCCTCAGGAGAGCATCTCCGTGACGGCTCCTCCATCCTGGAGCCAAGAGCCTCTGCAGCCTTTTCATGCCTCCCTGTGAAGGTCTGAGTCCCTGGCCAGGGAGGATCCCTTGCTCATGCCCGTCCCTGTCCCCTTGCCTGCCCTCTCTGCACAAGCCCCTGAAGTGCACGAGTGGCGCTTGGGCAGATGTTCCATGGCTCCTCCAGCACTCCACAGTGTTCTGAAACCCTGCAGGCAGGGCCCTGTGTGCCCGGGGAGGGGGAGATGTGGCCCATTGTGCATTGACAAGGACTGGAAGACAGTAAACAAATAAATCAAAAATAATTGAAATGACACCATGGGAAATAACTCCCTGGGGCTTGCAAGCAGACAACTTCTTCCCAAGGAAAGTTACCGGGGATGCTGCATTGGAGATGTCAATGTAATAACAACAAAACCGAAACCCAGCCCAAACCAGGGAGCATTTTACTTTAACTAACGGGTCCCTTTTAAGTGTAGGATATTGACATTGTGTTTGAATGGGGGCACCGTAGGAGCCCAAACTTGCCATACATGTATTTCCAAACCTACCACCTTCTGTAGAAACATCAAGGGAATACATTTGAATGGAAATAAATTCAGCTAACGCCTATTGATGCAAATGGGTAATTTCAAGTGCATTAAAGACTGCGACCAGAAACGCTTCAGCAAACAATCCAGATCATGTTTTCATTAAGGTATTTTCTTCTTCTTTCTTTTTTCTTTCTTCCTTTTTTAGTCCCCTCCATTTGTGGGCACAATAGCAAAGAATCCTCTCAGTGCCTGAGAAGACAAAATTACACCTAAAACCCAAAGCTGTCTAAAAACATGTGCTTTGATAAACATACATGGACATGAATTTAATTGTGCCCGTGCGCTTTCACTCGGCAAAGGTGACAGCTGAGCCAATCATCTAACTAATTAACATACACTGCAAAGAGATTCCTCTTTTCTCAGGCCCGGGACAGATGGCCTATGCCACTCAGCCAGCTTCCTGCACCTAATCCCCTGCTCCTATTTGCTCCAGTGGCTGCAGATATTTGCATTCACTCAACAATAACCCATTGATACAAATCACTCCCTTTTTTCTTGCCACCTCCAAGAAAGCCCTACTCACCCCTGCCAATGTGGAAATGTTACCACAAAAGAACCAATTAATATTTACAGGAAAATATCAGAAAAAGGAAAAAAAACCAGGNGGGGAGAGAGAAGTAACATAACATTTTTGAAAGGGTTTAGTTCATAAGGCCTGTATTCAGAGTGCCTGAAACAGGTTTTCATATTTTTTTGCCTACTCCTGTTTCCATTGAATCCAATAGTGTGCTTTGCTTGTTAACAAGTTTTATGCTTTATTTTGGACAATTGTTTTCTGCCTTGGCCAACAATAGAGATTCAGAATTGTTTTCTAACAGTCCCTTTTCTACTGGCCCACCCATTGCCAAGAATAAAAACGGTTGTAAAGCAAGATTTATTCTCAACAGTATCTTTTATCTAAGCACATCTCTAGATGCTCCATGGAGAAATCCAGGACTGGGTAGCCCGAGGCTGCATTTTGTGTGTTGGAAGACTCTAGTGCTGCAACATCCCCTGCTGCTTCCCACCAACTGTTGATGTCCCCTGGGGGTCCAGGGTGGACACTTCGGAGGGGGTTCTGAAGGATGGGCAGACCTTAGAGTGGGGTTATGTAGCTGCCTTTGGAAGTGTTGGTGGTTTGGGCACCCTACTCTAACCTATCCCACAGCCCGGGGTTGCAGACCCATCTTCCCAGTTTTCTCGGAAGTCTGGATGCGTTGTTTTTTTTGGATCCCATGAAAAGAGTGGTTTTAAAAATATGGCAGAGTGTGTACTGTGATGCCCTGCAATGTGTTTTCAAGGATGCAGAGGCTTTGCCATGGCTGTGAGAAGATTCCTCATCCAAGCTCTGGAAAGAGGCAGCTCCCAGAGCCCTTTGGCAGTGCAGAGCAAGGAGTAAGCAATGATGGGGAAGAAAAAAAAAAGTAAAACCAATGGGGCATTAGTGAGATCAAAGAGAAAATTATTTGAGAAAATCCTTCAACATGCACTGATACAATGTAAGGATAAGATTCCTCTAGAAGGACTTCTTTAGACAATCATTAGTGCTTGGGTACAAACCAAGACTGCTAGGTCCCAACAACACACTTGTAACATGTCTCAGGTGTTGGTAAACAACATTACCAGCTGCTTGGATAAGGTTTGAAATTATTGCTTTGGGATTGGTTTGGTTGGTTGGTTTGTTTTGCTTTTCTAATACAGGGGGAGTTCAAAATATCTGACATCCAAAATACTTCCCTGTGTTATTTTTGGTATCACTTTAATCAGTTTCATCACATTTCTGCTGCACTTTATTTCAGCTGACTGAGATGATCCCAGCAATTGATTCAAGTGCTGAGTGATGTGACCAATTAACTGAGTCTTCTTTCCTGGATTATGAGATACAAAAATATCTATCCTTGGGGGTGGCACGGTTGGTTGCATGGCTTCATGTTTGGCTATTGGTGCCTTGGGTGAGCTCTTCTGGAGAAAAAAAAGCGGCTTGCTGACGTCTATCTGCCCTAGTATGTTGGTTCACATAGTGGGATCTCAATCCATGATGGGTATTAACCATCTAGCATTAAAATAGTATTAATCACACTCAAGAAGGAGCCTGCAGTGACAAATTGAACAGCCTCCTCTCCCTCTTGCAGTCTCTGTTCAGTAGAAACACTTGCAATGGTTCTGGAGGATTACAAGCATCAGAATTTCAATGAAATTCCACAGGAGTATCCACTGAAAAATTTAAGGTACAGTTCCAGACCAAGGACTGTCAGAGAAACTCCTCAAATATAGCAAATACTTACAGATCCATGTGAAGAGTTCAGTGCATGGAACATTTGCTTCTAGTTTGAGATCTTTGCCTAGGCTTTGTGTCCAAGCACTCATGTACTTTGCTGGTGAAATAAGGATTTGCAGAGATGTTCACAGCCTGTCCCTGTGGACAGGTAGGTCAGGACACCAGGGCAACTTAGCCCCCTTGAAGGTGCAACAAGAGTACTTTATAACACAAAACAGAGCTTCCCAGTGATCTCAAACCCCAGGTACTTTTATTTGTTTTCACAAAATTTATATATCTTCTCTGTCTGTTGTCAGTCACATGAAGAGACCAAAGCAGAGTAGGAGAGGCTCTTTTCCATTTATCTCCAGTTCAACCAGAGTGATGACAAGCAACCAACCAACATCTGAGCAGGCTGTGATGAAACTTCCTGCCTGGCTGTGCAGTCTTTCTCCTTGCAGATCAGCAGCCACACTACGGGGTCCTCATGTAACCTGCAACTCCTCAACCTCAATTCTCAAAGTTTGGGTGGCCTAATTAAAACCAACAGAAAATGAGAATGTCATTTTGCACACTGCACTTCAGCCTACAGGCTGGTTTGATCATTCCTATCACCTTTTTCCACATTTCTAATATCTTTTCCACATGCATCCAGCATGGGAATGGTTACAGGAACATAGCTAAGAAACCCATTACAGGGGTGGTGGCCCCACTTGCTATTCCCTCTTATCTTTCCAACAGATCCAGTCCCTTCACAGAGGCAGGAATCCATCCCTGCTATTTTTCCCCTGGAGCAGTCTCCTACTCTAGTCATGAAATGAATATGCAAGGTGGAAAGATTGCAGCCTGGTGAAAAGCTGTGCTCTCCTTTGCATCCTAAATAACCACTGATCTCTCTGTAAAAATAGCTCCTCAGAGGACTACACGAATTCACTGGCTGGTTTGCATGCAATTAAAAGAAACCAAACAACAGCAAGAAAATCCCCTGTATTTTTAAGACAGAGCAATTTTTTCATAGCAGAGCTTTAAAAGTCCCTATAAATGTGAGATGCCAGTGGTTTCTCATGAAAACAAAAGATCCCGGGGCTTAGCTCTCTGCTGAGAGGGGAGGAAGCGTCGGAGTAGGAGTGAGGGAACATTGAGGCGGGCTGCTCTGACAGCTTTATAGCCCAGATACAATGGGCAGAGCCTCGGTACTGAGGAGCCCCATCCCGGCGGCTCCGCCGGTTCTCCTGCCCGGCCCGGCCGGCCCCGGCCCCGCACACCTTTCTGAGACCCCCCGCCAGAAAAAAGCGGCTGTTTAGCAAAACAAAAGGACTCCCATAATCTACTTATTGTGCCTCGTTAGGATTGCGGGCGCCCTCTTCTAATGGGAAAGTGATAGGATCAAGCCGGCGGCGCGCTGCGGGGTTACCGCGCCGGGTAATAAAGACATTTTTTCCCCCGTTCATGTCCAAGCATGACAAGACACAGCGGCTCGCTCCCGAGAAGCCGCTTGACATCTTCATTGTTCTACCTACGCTGCTAAACACTTTTTTTTTTTTTTT
>WBMY01001920.1:258241-364361 GCA_013397315.1 Donacobius atricapilla | reverse complement strand
GTGAGCGTCACGAATCCAAGCGTGGCTTTTCCAGGGAGAGGGGGTTTGATTTGGCTTTTTGTCCGCTCCCGGCTGCAGAAGGGAGCTCGCTCGGGCAAGATCTCTGCTCATTTTCAAAGGAGAGTCCTGGGCAGATGTTATCAGGGATAGTTTATATAAATCCGAGCCTAGGTTAATTCAGAAAATATGTCGTTTCTGCAACAGCTGTGAATCACACAATGTTATCGTGCTCCTGATATGCGGGCACTTAGATAACATGACAGTCCCTAGGTGATAGGGTCATATCAACCTTTGATGCTGAAACACATGCAAATTCCCCTTAGAGTTGGAAATGCAGTGCTTCTGGGGGCTGTTTAAAGAAGACATTGTTCAGATAGTGTTTCTCTCTGAAGCTGCAGTTTCTTATTTCCAAAGGAGAGGAGCCAGCACTGTTGGATATTACAGAAGCCCCTTAGAAACATTTGAGAGAGAGCTTAAAATTAACCATTATAGCCCAATTTAAATGGATTTATGGAACATAAAATAAAACAAAAACTTGGCTTGTTTAAGAAACTGTAGAGTCAAAAATCTGACGTGTTCAGTAAATACAGCAGCCAGAGTCGTGCTGCAGAAAACATTTATGAAACACTGAGCATTTGACTTTTTCTTCATATGTAATTTAATTCTCATGGGCCGTTTTGTGTCATCAGTTCTGAAGTGAGAATACTTGATGAAGTCTTCAGGGGAAGGGCTTAAAAAACCAGTGACATGGTAAGGACACAAGGATTTCAAAGCCCTTCAGCAGCCTAAAAAGGCCTCAGTCCAGAGCACTTCATTTAGGCGAAACAGAGGTTTCCAGCATCTGAACTCAGAATAACCACACAGCCTGTTTCAAAAAACATTTAAAAGTAGATCGCCCTTGTAGGAAACACATGTGTTATTTAATGGTTCATGACAACGCTGCCTTTCAATTTGTTGAAACACATTTGAATCAGTGTTGAGGACTATCATACCCAGGGGACACTGGGGAAGGAATTTTGGATAGTGCAAAGTCATTCCATGCTTTGCCTGAGATAAACCTCCCCCTTCCAAATGCTTTAATCTTTTTTCTGATATCCTAGTGCTTACAGAAAATTGCTATGGCTTCTTAAAGACAATGAATGGTCAACATTTGTTCTACTCAAAGGTAAATTCAGTTTATAATCTCATCTGAAAAGGAGCTATCTGTATGGCGGTAAATTAAAAAAAAGTTTTAGATTTTTATTCATATTAAATAATTTTTGTATTGTCAGTGTGATAATACTAAGGTGGATTTATCTTTTGGTTTTTTTTCCCCCTATACCTTTCTGAAGCACCCCTTGCAACACGCAGTCCCAGGAGGTAGGTGTGTTAGGGTTTCTGTGAAAGATTAGGGTATTGAAATCTTTGCTGTGGGTGATGAAGAGCCCAGGTCTCTGAGCCCTGGCAGGGCTGCTGCCAGGTGACACATAACCCGGCTCTTCTAACCGCGTGCAAATGTTTGCTCTCCAATAAGTGCAATTTCAAACACAGCCTGTGCTTACATGCGTGAAGTGCGCAGAGCCTTCAAGCAAAACGCCGTAGCCAGCAGATACGGCCTTCCCAGGAATGCAAGGAGGGATGAAGAGCAGTCACTGTTCTTTGGAAGCACTTAGCGCAACAGCCACAGTGGGAGAGCAATAACTTGTGAAGGACTGCCAGGGTGTGTAACCTGGGAAGACGCTGCCCTTTTGGGCAAAGTAGATGTGTTTTGCAGAGCTCTAGGCAATGACAAATCCTGGAACGTCAAGGCTAATGTTTCACCCAGTAGCCTGCGAGGAGACCAGATTTCTTGGAGATACAACATTTCTCATGGGTGTCTCATAAACAAATTATTCCTGCTGCATCCGCTGAGATGTCCCTTCCTAGAATAGCAAATACACAACAAAACCCAACCAAAAATGAAGTCGGGCTGTGCTGGCACAAAGAGCAATGCATGGGCTGAACCTGGAGTGATGCCATTTTCCTTAATCTGTTTGTAGGGAGGTAACAAAT
The DNA here is from genome assembly GCA_013397315.1 of Donacobius atricapilla. Taxonomy (NCBI): domain Eukaryota; kingdom Metazoa; phylum Chordata; class Aves; order Passeriformes; family Mimidae; genus Donacobius; species Donacobius atricapilla. The sequence continues at coordinate 362,330 of WBMY01001920.1, read as the reverse complement.
ATCCAGTTTCTCTTGTGTATCAGCAGCTTTGAGGCCTCTTTGTAAGCAGAGCTAAAGTCAAGTGCATCAGTAATGCCTGTTATTGTGGCAGACACCACAGAGAGAGCATTAGGAACTCCCGTTCTCACCCAGGGAACACAAACCAGGGTGTGTTTATGGCCCAATAATTGCTTGTTTGTGTAAGTAATGATGCCCTGTTTGGCTTTTAGACCAATTAGTAGAATAAAGGTGGTAAAAACACCAACATAATTAGTCTAATGACTATAAACCACTGACACTAAGTGTAAAATCTCTAGCCTTTTTGACACCCCGGTTTTATAGTGCAGTATAAGGAGGGCAGTAACGTTAGCATGTAGGGGAGTTCCTCTGCTTTTGTAGCTGACTTTGAATGTTCCTGCACAATCCAATGTGTTTCGATTGCCTGGGGGGGCTGGCCGTGGTCTCATATTAAAGGAAAGTTGCCTCTGCTAATTATTCTTTGTACTGCTTTTTCCCCTTGCTAATTAAGAGTGGCAGAGAGATTTGATTATCATGGTTTTCCTAGTAGTTAAAAAAAGACAAAATCGAACCTCTACCCACCCCAGATCCCCAGGCTGAAACAGATGCTGCTCCTTGCATCCAGGATTTCATGGCTTTATCAATATGTTACCAGCTGAGATTGCCAGGGACTTGCTACCAGCAGTGGAAGGCATTAAAAATCAGTCCTCTAGTGCCAGCCACAATGCCAGGGTTGTGTTTGGTGGGTAAACAGGAGAGTTATCTGGATGTTCCTCTGAAAACATGAACAGCTTCACTGTGGCTCCACAGCTCCCTTCCTGGTGCAGTTCAAAAGTGACTGTGGAGATTGGGAAGGACAGGATTCACCCAAAGATAATTATTCACCTAGAGACTCTCTTGAAAAAAGCAATGCAAGTTCTTTTGGTGATCTCTCCTGCTGATGTGAAAACCTCTTTGGTTCTTTCAGTGCTGGAGCCAGCCTGTGCTGGCAAAGCTGTGCTACACCGTCCCTTTGGGTCGCACTTATGGCAGCAAAACTGCTATTGCTGAATCCATCCTTCTCCAGTGAGCTGATTTCTGCTGGAAAAATTCACTTTTCAATGCACAGGAGCAGCACAACTGGGACATTGCAGCACAACATCCTGCATTACCCAATGGCACTGAGTGCTCAGAGCAGTGAAGTCCCATGTACCTGTCACAGCGGTGGAGACTTCTTCACAGTGCACATTCCACAGCACAGCAGAAATTTTCTGATGTGTTATTCAGTGTGTTGTCTGATCACAACCCTGGGGCAGTTGGTGGATGCCTCAGATTTTCCTCATGAGTGTGGGAGATAAAGAGGCATTGCGACCCAGCCCCTCTACTCCTTCAGGACTCCTTCAGAACTCTTGGAATGTCCCCAGATTTACCTCTAACATCCTGGACATGATTACCTCTATGACCTCTGCTTTTGCCCCATTTCCACACCTCAACACCTGCCCTGGCACAACTCCCTGAAGAAGGGGCTCCCTTGCATCTGTTTAAGGCCATGGGGGAAAACCAGCCGTCTCATTTTAGGAGTAAAACAATGGCTCCACTCAACCTGTTTTTTAAGTCTGTCCCCAGAGCACTCTAAAGGCATGGAGACATCTGCAAATAGCAAAGAGCCAGCCTTAATTTCCAGATGTTGGTTATTGCACCCATTGCTGGTTCTGCTGTCCAACAAACCCACCCGTAGGATTTGGTTTCCTCCTGGTCCATTAGGAAGATGGTCTGTAGCTGCCTTTGCAGAGGAGCAGAACAACAAGACAAAACAACAGGGACCTTTCATCAGGCAAATTATGTAACAATGCTTTAAAAATAATTTTTTTCCTAAGGACACAGCTAATAAAAAGGAATTGGGAGTGGCAGCATTTTGACCATAAGTTTGAACTTCTCAATGCTTAGGTCTTCCCTGGATTCAAGCTAATTTTGCTGAGGGTTTTTAGAACTTTTAAAATAGTTTCAACAGAGGTGAAAACCATAATTTGTTGAATTAAGAATGATAGTAAAGAGGATATCTCTTGCCCAGAAAGCTCAGCTTTGGGGTTTTGAAGCATTTATCTTTTAGCAACAGGTCCCCTTTCTTCCAGCCTCTGCTGAAGCTCAGCCCTCATGCTCTGGACTGCTCTCTTTCCATGGCTTATCTAAAAAAGGTTCTGCCTTCCTTCACTCTTTTCAGATCAAAGGGAACGTTATCAGTTTACAAAGCACCCCCGTTTCTTCCTGTCTCCCAGCACCTCTGTCTCACTAACCTTCCCTCCAGGGTCAAGGGATTGGGACCCAGGCTGCTGGGAGCACTGCCTCCCCTTGAACAAGGGTGACTGTGGAGGTCTTCTGCACGGTGAGTTAGAAAATTGTGCCTAAGTTTCCTATTCCCAGGAAAAGTTGCTTGGTCTGATGGTACAGGCCACCAAACATTTCTGGTAGAAATGAACCCAGGGAGTTACTGAGGGATTCAATTTGACCTCCTGTCCTTGATTTGCACTGAGGGGAAGAAAAGAATAAAAGGCATAAAAATGTAAGTTAAAGACAGAGTGTCACCCTTTGCTTTGAGTTTCCTGCCTTTTGTCAGGCTAAGTGCTCAATGCCATTTAAATGCAAGTTTTCCATAGGAGAATCCTCCCCCAGCCAGGCTTCCATGGAAAGTTTTGCAGCGCCCATTGCCTTCATGGCTGCAAGCTAGGGAGCATTTCAACCAAAATTGCCTGTCATCAGAGAGTTCACTCCATCTTGGGTTTCATTATGGTTGGGTGATGTTTCCTTGAGGGCTGGAGCAAGGAGAGGAGTAAGCACTTCATCCTCTGACAGGTTCTGTCACACAGTAGTATTCCTTAACCACTTTCTGCCTCAGTTTACCTGCCAATTCAATGGTTAACAACTGGTGTTGTGGGGACATTACAAATCCATAACATTTTCAAGTGCCTGAACATCCCCTGTGGGTTGGACTTAGGTTGAAATAACTTCTTCAAATATCTCTTTTGCTAATGCTGCATTTTTTTCCTTGCCAAGATAGCCAGATGGATCTTAGTTAAAAAAATAAAGTTAATATTATTTTTTTTGCTAGATTCTTATTACAGTATGTTACCGATAGAACACTTGCTTCTTAAATATTTTCTCCCTTCTATCTATCCCACCCCTGTCTTGCCCCTAAACAGATTCTCAATTAACCACGAGAACAGATTCTCAATTAGGAATGGGCAAAACTCAAGAATCATTTTCACATATTTATATGGTTGGTCAATGTTTTTCTGTCTCAGATGGTATTTTTCATTGGTTTTCAATTAAATAAAAGCATCTGCTCTCTGGAAAAAAAAAAATGTTTCAGCACAACTGAAGCTACAAACCAGTCTTGTTCCTTGGTAAAATATGTGCTACATCTTTTTTTTTCTGCTCGTGGTGACCCTAATTTTTAACCTTAATTTTTCTCAGAGGCTATTGAATCCTTAAATTTCCCACTGGTTTAGTAAGGTATAAAGACCCTCTCTAAAAGCCAAACACATGAAAATAAGTAAGAATGCTGTTATTCAAGTGTAGACATGCCTGCTTCCCAGTCCTGCATTGACTGTATATACCTGTTTACACCTGGAGACATACCTGATTTCACTGTTGAACACACAGGTTGTCCCTCACCTTTTAGAATTAGGATTTGGTGGAAAACCAGAATAGCTCCATCAGAGCTATTGGGTACAATGGAGCTGTACCCAGAGAGGACATGTGATTTTATGGCTGAAATTCCTGCATGAGCAAATCACTGTGATTTGTGCTGTGACTTGGAAATGCAGTGGATATGCTGAAGGCCAGATTATCCCAGAAGAAAACCCAAATGGCCTCCATATTGGTCACTCATTATTTCCAGCAATGGCTCTGAGCACAGTCCAGGAAGGACAGAGAGGAATTGATTCACCTTCAGCCCTGCTGAGCTCATGTGAATCCTGGGCAAAGATGGTTTTTCAGGGAGCTGAGGTGAATAAAAGTTAATTTGTCTGCCCAGGTGAAACCATCCTTCCTTCTGTAATTTCATATTTGAAAACACAGCCCTGGACTAAGGCCTATTTTCAGGATTTCAGGCTGTCCCAGGTCAGCCCTGGAGCACCACAAAGGTGGGACAGCCTGTCCCTTGGTGCCGGGATCTGCGGATGGATTTAAGCACCGGATTAGCTGCAGAATAGCTAAGCTCCTATAAGGCTTGGGAAAACATGCTGCCCTTCCATGCTTAGTGGGTTTGCCAGGCTCTCCTGTCACTTAGAATGAATGGGGAGAGAAATCATTATTTAATTATCTGGGAAGCCCTTTAAAAGACTAATCAGCAAGGAATTTCTCTCCAGTAGTAACAGCTGGCTCTCACACTATGAGTCACAAAGAGAGATATTAAAAGGCTGTTTTTCTCAGTTAGTGAACTTATTAACTGTGCTCTTCTCTTTTATAGAAATGCTGCTTTGTTCTCTAACAATGGTCCCCAGCCCTTGAGAAACATGACAGCACGCTGAAGGGGATGGGGGGCTGTCTTACTGTAAATTGGGGTTTACCTAGTTCAGAATCTCACACTTCAAATGCCAGTTCTGCTTTTTGGGGGGTTTCAGATGAAGCTCTTCCCTGCAGCTGGGTGGCAAAGGGGTCTGTCATGAGAGGAGTCAAATAGAGGATGCAGCAGGAAGGGACACAGCAATTCATGCAGTGACAGCCAGCAATTCACTTCCCTGCTGCCCTTGCAGCTGGGGAAAATTGCATCCAAGCTGGCTTCCCCTTGGAGAAGCAGTGGTTTGCCTCAGTGCTGTGGGAATGGCAGAGAGGAATGAGCTCAAAGTAGCGGGTTGGGCAGGATGAGATGACAGGTATCTCTCTGAATGAGACTGGGACATGGAGAAGAGGTGTTCTTTCTAGGACAACAGCTCTTAGTGGATGGTCCTACTCAGGGCTGTGAATTGCCACCAAGCTGGGCGTACCTGACCCAGCTCTGCCCAAAAACCTCTCTGCACCAGCTTCCCTCATGCCAGTGATCAGCAGTGGATTTGGGAATGATAACAGCCACAGGGCACCTATTAAACCTCAGTGCAAGGAAGTGGTTTAAAGTTCAAGTGGCATTTTAAGTGACATTAAATGAGGGAAGCCACGTCTCAGGCAGAGTAATTCCAGGCTACCCATCCCTATCTCTGAGTTTTCACTTTGGGCACCAGGTTTGCTCTCCTCTGCAATCAGCAGTTGTGTAATGAGCACTTCAAAACTCAGACCCCATCAGCCCCTCCAGCTCTGACAGCCAGACCCTTGGCCTTATCAGAGTTTTGCAGAGGGGAGAGCTGCCTTCCTTCCCTGAGCCTGTCAGCGTTCAGAGGGTTTAAACATGCTGTTCTCCAAACACAACTGGTCCAACAGTGCTGTGTAATTGCTGTGGGGCTGTGGGGATGGGGACCAGACCCCTCCAGGAAGCTGGAGCACGAATGACTGGAGAGGAGTTCATTGTGTGGGAGAGCAGTCGGGCAGGGGCCGTGTGCTTGGCTGTGGTGGGGACCTGAGATGTGGGGGTGTACATGTGTGTTTGTGTACCTCAAGCAAGGACTGGAGGGGAATGGGATTACAGTTTACTGAACACCCATTCCCATATGCACAGTGATTTGCTGCTTTGAATTTTTCTTCAGAAATATTTTTCTCTGTGCATGTGTATAAATTTCAGACCTACATAAGAGACTTCCCTCCTCCCCAAGATCAAGCATTTAAATGTGAAAGATATTTACAGGATCAATTTGAATTCCTACTATTCAAGCCAGTGTCTCAGCACAACGGAGAGGAGGAATCTCTGTCCAGGTGACATTGGGCTCTCTGCTGCAGGGGAAAATGAGCAATAATATTTACCTTGCACAGACAAAACCAGTATGAACACAACCGTCCTCTCCTCTTCTGCGGCCCTTGCTGAAGACACATGGCTCAGCAGTCTGGCAGTAATGGATAAATCTCAAAGGGCAATATTTCAGCTTATATAAGGGGATGGGGCTTCCTGCCAAGTGAGCTTCTACAATTTACATCAGGGAGGATTTGGCTGGAGATAAATCAGGTAATCATTCCCCTGGAGGTGCTGCAGTACCATCAGCACTCACCTGTCTGCTCAGCCTCAGAGCCAAGCCCATCCTCCCTCAGGCAGCTCCAGGTATGAATTGCACATTTGGGGTGCTTTGGGAGAGGGAGGCCCTGGCAATGATGAGAGGCGTTGTCAAACTCAGGCGTGCATAAACATTGGAGAAATAGGTGTTTAACTGGAGTGCTTTCCCTTAGAGAGGAGACCCCACCAGGTGGGCAAATTGCCCCGAGGGATCCATGCTCAGCTCTCTGCTTTGCCTCTTCTTTTTGTGTCATCAGTCACTTCCTTCAGTGTTCTGGCCTGACGGTGGAGAATTAAGCAGGATTTCTCCTGTTTGCACTGCCTGTGCAAGAGACGGCATGGAAAGCAGGGCGAGCAGTGAGCAGTATTTCCCTCTCCCCTGGCTCACATCCCTGCACAGCTGTTGCTGTGGGGGAACACACATCATCGTTGTGGGGTTGTGCAGGCTCACCCTTCCCTCCTGCTCCAGGACTGATCTGAGAGAGCTGGTGAGTCAGAGCTGTCTGCCCCAGAGCTTGTCCTAGGGCTGCTCTGATGGAGCTGCTGGAAGTAGCCCTCCCTCCTGGCACTGCCTGCAGCTGCAGCTTTGGCAGCAGACACATTTCCAGCTCCTGGCTGTATGCATCTGTCCAGGAGTGGGATTTGCTCCCAAGATTTTGTCCATGCATCCACCACTTGTAATGCTCAAGCTGACAGAGTGCAAGCCACAGCACTCTAGTGCAAACACAGCCCTGCTTCCCCCTCTTTCCCTCCACCAACCAGAGCTTTCCCTGGAGCTGCTGGATGTAGATGAAGCCTTCCTGAGCTGAGGGTCTACCCGATGCCCACAGGGAGGTCTTCCTTTGCCTCTGTCCTGCATGCCTGCAGCTTTGTTTATAAATAAGAAGCAATTTGCTCCTTACTGTTTGTATTTTGTTTTCATACTCAGTGGGCTCACAGCATGCAGGGGAGGTACACACATGGGGAGCTCTCCAGCATCCCAAGGGAGATCAATAAACCTCTAATCAGTGCTCTGGGAAAGAGCTCTCCTCTAGATTGCTTTGGTATGTGTATGTAAGGATATGATGGTGCCTGCTTAAGAAAGTACCTTGCTGGAGATCCGATTCCCAGATCTCCCAGGCCATTTAAAAAAACAAGGAAGAAAAGGTATTTCAAGTTTTGCAAACTGCAGCTTGATGCACGTAGGATTAAAAATTCAATCTGACCGCTCTGGACTGGTTATCTGCTGCTCTGGACAAGACTGGGAGTTTGTCAAACACCTGAAGGGGCCCAGCTCATCAAACAGAAGGGTTGGGGCCATTTGTGTCATTTGGGGGCTAGAGGGCCCCTGAAGACTGTGTCCAATGGCACTGGATGCCTGTGCATAAACAACTGAATTGAGCTGTCTTAAATCAAGTCACTGTCAGAGGAGAAGACTGAGACAAGATCTCCTGAAGCAAAGGCTTGTGCCTGTTTTTGCAAAGAGCACTCACATCACTGGATACTGTACAATATCAAAGCATTTCTGGCCTAGGCTGCTATGAAAGCTCCTTAAGAGATAAGAAAATATATCTTTATATTTGCCATTTGATTGTGAAAGGAGACATTTTAATCAACATTTGTCAGCCTGTCTGATGTATAAATAATGTTTTATTCTGTTACGCGGCTCTTATTTGTGTCCTACAGCCTGTTAGCTTGCAAACAGCAGAGATCCAACTGCAGGGAAACGGTGGCTTTCTTTTTCTTAGTTGGGCAAAATTCCTGCTACTGTTCTATCAAAATTGATGTGTCCCAGCTCAGGTGAGTGTCCTGGGGGGCAAAAAGGAAAAGAGGTCAGACACAAGAGTATTTCAGAGGTAAATTCAGAAACAAGAGGACGGGGTGGCTGGTGTAAGGGGTCCAAGAGGAGTCACCAGGTAGGAGGGACTGGACTCCAAGGATGTGAGCCTGGTGCAGACGCAGGTGCAGTTGCAGCAAAGATGTTGAATATTATGACATTTGTGAGATACACAGGGGAAAACCAGCCCTGGAGCGCTGCTTCAGCCTTTCTTCTCCCTCCATCTGCTTTTGCCCTGTGTAGTGTGTTTCCCAGCACCTTTGCCCATCTCCTCTCTGTCATAGGCTCCTGCAAATCTGCCAGGAGAAGTGTATGAACAGCCCTTCTGGGGTGTGCCATGGGCTAGCTGATGTTTTTTCCACTCTAGGTAAAGAGATGCTTTGATATAGGAAGGCACTTTGGGGTATGGTGGCCTTGGATGTGTTTTGACCAGTAAATGAGCTGGAGGCAGCTGTGCCTCCTGGGGAGGTGATGTGCTCTGGGCTGTGTTCTTACCTGACTGTGTCCAAAAATAGTCCTGCTGATGGAGATTCAGCCAGGATCATGGAGAGGCTGTCGGCCCGGTGTCCTGCAGCATGGAGGGAATGTTTGTACAATGAGTGTGTTACTGCACATCCTGCATCTCAGATACACAGTCTGTAACTCCTCAACTGAAACCCATGTAAGCTCCAAGTGGCATTGTGGTTTGCATATTTCAGGTGTGACAGATAGGGTTTTATGCTGTTCAGCTACATTGGTGCTGCCTACATCTTCTTCTGCTTTTCTTTGTTGTATTTACAGTGTCCAGGTCTCTGTATGCTGCTGATGCTGAGGATGGATCTGATTTGTGCTATGAAGTGTTGTAAGCAGGGGTGACTCTCTGTGCTTCAACACAGAGATAGAAATCTTCCCAAGCCTGAGAGATTTTCAAATTCCAAGTAAATGCCTGGTGACCCCCATTTTTGCAAAAACAAAGCCAGACAGCAAAGGCACCCGTTTAGGAGCAAAACACAGAGCAAGATCTAAGGCCATGGCTTGATGCTATTTCTATGCCTTCTGCAACAGCTCAGTTAAAAGGCATTTTTGCAGAGAAAAACGCGACACTTAAAAGGTAACATATTCTTTTCACCTTCCAGTTTCCAATTCAGTTTTTAACTTAGCCCCAAGAAGTGATCAGGGGCTGCTTTCTTTTCAGCTTAAAATCTCTTTTTTCATGCACTGGTTGTCAGTGCTCCCGAAAAGATTAAATAAGGCAGAGGTAATGTAGATTTAAAGAATTTTCCAGATGAAGTGCCAGAGCACTTTGAACTGAAGAAGAAAGGGGTTGCTGTGAGGGGACTGGTTGGTGCTGGGGGAAGGCACTGGGGAGCTTTGCTCAGCACACTCTGTGTGGGTAAATGTGCCGTGACTGTGTCATGGGGGTTGGCAGAGCACCACTAGCTCTGCTGTGGGGCACAGGGCAGCGCTTGCACTGGGAAAAGCCACGTAGCAGGACTGTCTGTCCATTCCCTGGGGAGTGGTCCTTCCTCAGAGGTGAGACCTGCTGTCCATGACTAGGGGCTGCAGGAGCCTTGCTCAGCTGCCATGGTGTTGTCACGTGGAGTAAGAGCGGTGCTGATGGGGCAGAGGGAACCTCCATCCCCCTGAGCCCTTGCCCAGAGTTCCAACTCTGCATAAAGGACAAAAGCCCTCCAAGGGGAGGTAGCGTGGGAGGAAAAGCTGGAATTACAGCAGGTATGCTTCCTGTGTCTGTTCTGTGGCTTTCTCAGCCAGGGAAGGGCATTGGACAACACTGGAGTCAAATGTTGCTGCTACCACCAGAAAAAGAGGTATCAGGGGCAATTTCTCCTTGTCCTCCGAGGGAAAGATTCCACCCTGCTTCAACACTGAGGATGTCTGGGCAAGGAGATGGGCTGCCACAAAGGATAAATTACTCCTGTTATCTCCAGATGGATCAGATGTCTGACTGATGATACCAGCCCATGTGGAGGAAAATGCTAGGGAGATTTGTGGAAGCACTTGCTCTGTAATGCTCTCAGAAAGTGCAGAGTTACCTTCTGGCCATGGGTGGGTGGAGGGAGTAGTGCGGGGAGGAACAAGATTTAATAAAAATAATAATATTAAAAGAAATCCCCTTTGTATTTCAGTAACAGCTCTTCCAACATTCCCAGACCGAATTATTTCATGAAAAATTCCTGGCAGGTGGGTATGAATTCCATAGATAGGTGAAAAGAGATTTGGAGGTAGAGTGAATAAACAGTTTTGGGTCATGCAGAATGGTACTGGCATGGGTATGGAAGAACCCAGGACTCCAGCTCCTCTCTGGCTGTGTTTCCCATGTGCCTTTTGGTCTTCAGGAATACTGTGTGCACGGTGAGTTTTGTATCTTTTCTCAGGAAATCTTTGCTTGAAGAGCTGCAAGGCAGCATGGATAACCCTCAGGAGACTGGAGCACTTTAGGTATCCAGTGCCAGGGAGCAGATACTCATCTCTGCCTGTTCAGGCTTGTTCACCCTTCGGGGTAAGTGGGTGTGAACATGTGGGGCAGCACAGGATTATTTAGGAGCAGAAGGTAACATCAGAAATACAAGTCTTGACAACTCAAGGGCTGATTTTTGCGTGCCCTGCACCTGCAATCAGCTTGCCTCTTTCAGAACCCTTCATCACCCTCTTGGGCAAACTTTCAGGATGGCTGCTGACCTGGTGAGCTCTGGTGAAAAACACTTGTTTTGGAATCTAGCCATGGTTTAAATTGTGGGCCCTTGGGAAGTTTGACATTTGAGGCATAGCCAGATCAAATGCAAAGCCACAGAGTGTATGACCACAGATGCTCATATGCTTCTGCAGACACACAACACAGTTATTGGGATACCTTGTATCCCTTTCATCAGTCTATTCATTTATTTTTTATTTTATTAAGGGAGCATCCTATGCTAGTGGCAGGTGTAAGATTTTGCATTGTGTCTGGGCTCCCAGCGCATCAGTCCCTGTGCTCAGCAGAGTATACAGAACTGACAGCAGCTCATGATGGTGCTGAGCTCAGTCTTCCTTCATGACAGGCAATCTCTGTTACACATGTCCAGTCCCAAAATCACCATTGAACAGCTATTCTACATGTCCCCCTCCATGGGATAAAAAAACGTTGCCCTGCAGTAATAAACTGCAGACTTAGAGACTCAGAGCTGTGCTGCTGGTGGAGGATTCCTCACGGGCATCTTTGATCATAACATAGGAGAGAAATTGTGAAGTAAAATTCCCCCTTGACTCTACAGAAGGGCTCACAGCCCTCACTTCAAACGTAAGGAAAGAGCCCCACAGCTCCTGCCAGTCCGAGCGGAGGAAGGCTGGCTCCTGGTCTCAAATGTGGTGCCAAATGTAGCCCTGAGTGGGTGATCTAAGACAGTGTTTAACCCCTCCAGGAGGATCAGTCCCTCACTCCTTTCCAGCTCCTGTGAGCCCCAGGTGTCTCTGAGGGAGGTGATGAAATCCCAGCAAAAAAAAAGGAAGAAAGAAAAGCTCCTCACGGGTTCTGGGGGCACCCATGGATGGCCTCAGGTGATGGTCAGTCCCATGTGGAGAGGGACCCAAACCTGCCTGGTCACCCAACAGCCCTTCTCAGACACATGAACTAGTGGGGCTGTCACGGGTTTTTCATCATTTTGAGGCAGAAAGGGCTTGATTTTTAGGGTGCTGAGCATACAGACCCACTGAACCTGAGACCTGAATCCTCTGGGAATCACTGCTTCTTCACAAGTGCAAAGCAGGCAGCAGCAGGCAGACAAGACAGGGTCCTTTTCAGCTGTAATCTTAAAATATTGCAGCGCAGGTTGGATTTTGCCACTGGGATGGGGTGTTGCACACTTCCTTGAGTAACCAGGACCAGGCAGTCGCATCCCGCTTTCACTGTGTTCCCTCCTCAGACCCTTCATAAACACAGATGTTCCTTCTCCTCTGACAAAAATCATTCATGAAAAATTCAATGGGATATTTCTTCCCCCTCTTTCTCCCTCTCGTTTTTGTTGTATTCTTGACAAGCTTGAACTCCATAGGGGGGGAAAATAAAAGAGCAGCCCAGCCCCTGGTCCTCCCTGCATCCTGCTGCAGTGCCCATTTTACATGGTACAAAGGTCATTTAGCATAGCATGGAGCCCTCAGCAAGTTGCACAAGGCAATTTCATCTGATCCGTGATGGAATTCCACTCAGCCAAAGTCCTTATTATTATGCATTTTTTACACATTAGGATTTTCCTTTTGTTGGCAGCCAGATCTCTTCATGAGGTGTTAAAAAGTGCAGAGGGGCTCTCTGCTCCACTTCGGGTAGCTAATCCTGCCTTTAAGGCTGGGATAACTGTTTCATTACGGGATGGGCTCAGCTTTAGAGCCACTGATGTTTGCTGACAAGGATCTCAGAAACCAGCGCAAAACCTGAGATGGAAGAAAAGCCATCTCTGCTTCTTGTAGGACAGCCACAACCCAGCAAGGGCTGTGAGACTGACTGTGGTTTCTTATGTTTCTTTTCTTTTTCCTTTTTTTTTTTTGTTTTTCTTCCTAAAGTTCTAGCCCCTAATTTTCTAAATGTTTTCCAAGCTGGCGAACGTATGATGACTCATTTGCACCTGTGAAAAGCAGTCCTCCCAATTTGATGGATGATATTGCAAACTTTAAAAAATAAAGGTTAACTGGTAAAGTTAAATAAATAGATTCTCTCCCAGCACCGAATGGGGCGATGTCACAGGCAGAGAAAGCATCTGCTTCATGCCAATCACAGCCATGTGCCTCTTGAGTAGTCAGAAAAGCACCTTTATTAAGTAGTGTGGTCCTCAAGTAATAATTAGATAATACCTGAGCCTAAGAAAATACATAGTTTTTGTTCATAACCCTCATAAAATAATACTGAGCTTTATTACAATGCTTCTGGCTGGAAAAATAATCAAATCCAGTCCTTCAGTCAGTGGGATATTTCAGTGATTTTAAACTGGTTTGACTTTATCATAAAAGATGAATTCAAACAGGAACAGGTGCAGAGAAAAGCAGCCAGGATAGAGGAAAATCAGGGCCTGGAAAGCCTGTTTTATGAGACAGGACTAAAAGAGATTGGCTTGTTAAGCCCAGCAAAATGAAGGGAACATGGCTGCTGTCTATAAATACAGCAGGGATGTAAATACAGAGGAGGGAAAAGAGCTATTAAAGCAAAAGGCAGAGTTGGCACAAGAACAAATGACTATAAACTGGTCACTAATAAACACAGCCAGGAAATCAGAAGATGTTTTTCAGCCACCTGAGCAGCACTGCTCTGAAACAGGCTTCCAGCAGCCATGGAGAGAGCGAGGGCTGGGCTGAGCTTGGATGGTGCCTGGCCCGTTTCTGGCAGGGATGACATGTCCTGAGAGCCATGACTGAATCCAGAGCCTGGGAGAACCCTGCTATCCCACCTCCATCTGTCAACGCAAATACTTTGTAGTAAGTGGGGGTGGAAGGAAAAAAAGATGGAAAATTGTAACAATGCTGGCAGTTTACTGGGAAAATATTGCTTCCGGGGTAAATAATTTCTCATTGAATAGAAATAAACAGTGAGAAAAATTCAACCAGCAAGATAAGAACAGATAATGAAATGTGTGGTAGCAGTGATTTTTTTTTTTTCTGGCTTATATAGGAAACAGATAGAACTGGCATAGCTAAATAACCTGAAACCTCATTTCTTGATGACCATATGAGTTTTCTTCCCTGAAATATAGAAGAAGGTCTTGTAAAAATTATACAGGAGAAGATCTTGTAAGTCCAGAAAGAGACCACCTCAGTTCCTAGCAATGAACTGATAGCATTTGGTAAGTTATGAAAGGATAAACTTAATTTATCTCTTTCTTTCTTCCATCCTCCTCGTTGAAAATATGGACAAGGACTTCGCTTTGACACACTGCCCAAGGAACACGGGGAAGGGGTAAATTAGTGCAACTATTTAATTCCCTTGCTGAAAATGCCTTTTTTGTCCTTTTGATTTAGACAAACGGAAAAGTTTGAGTGAATTCAACAGTCTGGCACACTCTCTTTGGCTGAAGCTGGTCTGCTGCATATGAAATCCTCAAATGGATTTTGGCTCAACAGAAACTAACTGTTTTTGTTTTGTGAGTAAACCCCAAGTGTTATTTGGAGTCATCCCCTCACAAACACAAGCACAGAGCAGCGTGTTTTGGTCAAGCTGATTCAGTTCCTGCCTCAGCAAAAGGATTTCAGTTAATGGGTTTTTAAGTGATCTAATGTTAATCTTGTGAATGATGAGAGGACAAAAAAAAGTCTCTGTTCTGGTTTTATTTACAGACCAGAAAAACCTCTTGTATTCCATGGAGACATGGGGACACGGAGGGAAATAACTGGGAGGAGATCTTGATCCTGCTCCCAGCACCTCCTCTACAGAGTCACTGACTCTGTAAGAACAGTTAAGTTTCCCTCAAGACATTGTTCCTATCCTGTTTTTCTGGTTTATCAGGTACCTGGCCAAGTCTTTTTTTGCAATTAAGAACACACTGGCCCCCCTTCAGTAATAATAAAGGCAAAGAGAGGGAATGCAAATAGTTACCAAAAGCAAGTAAAGCAAGCGTGACACTTCTAAATAGGCAAGTAACCCCTGGTCCTGTGGCTGCAGCGTATCAACACAGGCACACATCAATATCAGTCAATGTTGTGCCAACAGCCAGCACCCAGCACTGTCCCACAAACTATTACTACTCGTACTTCAGCCACCCCAAAGCAGCCCAGGTTTCTGCCCTGGTTCCATGATGCACTGAGCCCTTTTTCCTATGACTCAGTTGTTAACTCAGGTAATGCCATGGAGAAATTACACAGACCCAGCATTAGTAACCAGGTAATAACCTGTTTCTAATGGTCTAAATGCAAGATCAAAGGTGTTTAGAGAGGCATGGGCAAGGAAACGGCTATGTTAAAACACAATTAAAACTAAATGACAACCCATCACTAGGAGACATTTGCTGAGAGACATTTACTCAGAGGCATTTACTGCACATATTAGCAGGGGAAATGCAGAAGGGACAAATTCATTACCTGGGTAATGATTTTACATTACTATTTGCATTCAGTGGATTGTCTCCCGGAACCATTTTTGCTCTGTCCACATGTACATACTATTATTTGTCCCTATTTGCATTCATGAAGGTCAAATCTGCAGTGAAACTTGAGAGAAAACTAGGCAGAACATAGAAATGTCGCAATGGCCTTCAACTCTTGATTTGCTAAAAAGTGAGATGAGAAAGTACTCTAATATGCTTGAAGACTGGGTAGCTGTCAGGATGTAAAGCAGCACTGGTGTTATAGCTCTTCAAGCCAGGTAAAACCTCATTGAGGTTTTGAGGGTGAGGAGTTCACTGGTTGTGCAGTAATTGTGGCGTGACTGTTGCTTAGTCCCATTGATCTCCTGAAAAATGCCTTTGAGTGAAGAAGTCATCCATGATACGTACTGTACAGAGGAGACTAACTTCTGGTTTGTGAGTTTCCTGTTGGAAGGATGCACTGACAACATGCCATATGAATAAATTAATGATTAGTCTGCTGCAGGAACAATTATTGATTTGATTTGTGAAGTGCCTTTTATTTCTGTCCCAGAAATGCCCTTGCTGCTTCTGCTCATCCTTTAAAATGAAATTCTTTTAGAAAATGGAAATCCTCAAAGTATACTTGAACTTGAAATTAGATTTTCTGTGACAAGGCCATCAGCTATAATGGCCTTGACAGGGACAGGGTGTGCAATTTTATTTAGAAAGATAGAGAGAAGGTGGGCAGGATGAGAGACAAGAAGAAGGAAGAAAGGAAGAAGCTGGAAGGAAGGAAAATATATAAGGATGGATAGGAAGTGTCAATCTCCAATCCATTTCTGGAGCCTGGCCTATCACTGTGCCAGCCCAGCCTCAAATAACCAATTTTTATGGAGGGAATTGATATAAATTAAAATGAGGCTTTTGGATTGGTCACAGACCCAGGGCTCCATGACAAAACGCAAATCAAGGTGCAATCTGGGTGTGTTTAGATGTGCAGTTTGGCATTACATTTCCAATAATGAGTTTTCTGAACAATCATTAAGCCTCAGCTCAGGCAGTGAACACTTTGCTGGCCAGGCTGTGCTCTGCAACTGCCCCATGCTGATATGACCCCCTCTTGCTGCCAACACCTTTTTTGTCCTGTACTGAGGAAGATCCTTCTTCTTCCTCTCGCAGCCTTTATCCCGCAGCCATTTCTCTGCGTTGAAGCCAGCAGGAGCCCACTGCAGAGAAGGTGCCTGGCCAGACACCCATTGGTGGACAGATGAGGATCCACACATACCAAAGTACACCTAAACAGGTTTTTTAAAGTGGTGCTACACCAAAGGACTTGAGCCTGAGGATGGCAGAAGTTTTGTTGGCTTTAGCCTGTTTTTTTTGTTGTTGTTGTTGTTTGGTTGGTTTGTTTTGTTTTTTCCTTTGTTTTGTTTTTTCCTTCTTTTTTTTTTTGTTGTTGTTTTTTGGTGGGGTTTTTTTTGTGTATGGGGGGTTTTTTTGCTGATCACTCCTGGTAATTACTTGAAGCCTGTTTAGAACCTTTCAGACTAAGACTCCTGGGGTGGAGGATTCTCACTGTTGTGTTCTGACTCCGTGCGTGGGGAATCACACCTTGCAAAGGTTCAGGCTGAGCACATCAGCTCTGTTGGTACCTGTGGCCAGCCTGCTGAAATATCTGCCATGAGGGAGTTTAGTGCTCTGTCTCATGGGCTGGGGACCTGCACAGACTGTCCAGGATGGAAGTCAGATAGGAGAAGAGGGTGATGCTGCTCTGGGGTCTGTTCCCGTGAGATGCCAGTCAAATATGGCATAGATGTAAAGCAGCTGCTGCACTTACAGGGCTTCTTGCTTCGTGTTTCAGGGCTTCTCACTGTACCCAAACTACACTACTAAAATAGGTGTCTTCTGGCTTGGCTGTGACCTGGAGGCAAAACTAGACAGTGTGTTTAGATCACCAGAGCTCAGAGAGCTACATCTCCAATTCTGATCTTTTTATTATCTATTTATTCCTCATATGCAGTTAATAATTTCTACCAGAGGCTGAAAACATTTTGCGTCATCTGAAGCTTAGAAATCTAGCAGAGAGGAGGCTAATAAATACATATATGCATAGCACTGCATCATGATTGCCTGCTTCTGGATGATTATTGCAGGGACCCCCAAATTTCATGCTGCCGAAATGTATTTAGACATGAATATCAATTTGAGACTTCAGTTCTGATCATGCTAGATGACTCTTAACAACCATGACCAGCCTCTCCTCAAATCATTACCATTCGTATAGCCACAAAAGGCAAACTTGATGAGAGAATGAGAAGCTAGTAGGGTCTCAGGCTAAGCATACAACAGTGGGATAGCTATAAATGAACCTTTTCAACCATAAATTACATGTGGCCAGTAATTCCCTTTTCTCCCTCTCTCCCTCCCTCCCCATCCTCCCCCTCCACTCTGAAAACCCTGGGACAAAGGCTTGCCTCTCTGAAGGATGCCTTTCTGGAGGATTAAGCAGCTTTTGTTGACAAAATACAAATTACAACTCCTTTGCTTGGTGTCCCGCCTTCTCAGCTGGGCTCCAGTCCCTGAGGGACAAGGCTCTATTACCCCTGCGTAGATGAAGAGCTCAGAATAGGCAGATGTAATTATTAACACCATTCAATGGAGTGTCTTTCTGAATTATCAATTAAAAATCTCCACTGTTTTTTCCTCACACTAAATAGAAAGCTGACGGCAGTTGATCTATTGTGCAGCAGAGCTTTATATGCATATTTAAACAGTGTGCTTCTCTGCTTTTTTTATTCCAGGGGCAGTGTGGGGTGAGAGGGACTCCCATGAGGTAGCACAAAGACCCTTGTCATTTGATTGAGAGAAGAGTCTTTGGAAAAATATTGTCGCCTTCCACCCTGGCAAACAGGTCCCGTGGAGATATCCAAACAGGCCCGAGGTGCCCGATATTGTGGGAGATGACAAATGAGCGTTCCCTGCTCATGCACCAACGTGCGTCTGAACAGCTCCTCTGACGTGCTGCTATTGAAATGCAGAGCTCATGGGCAACAGACACATGAGCACGGAGTGAAAACAGAAATTAAGCAATGTGATTAAAACCAACAGCCACGCCAAGTCCGGGCTGCCAAGGGCTGTCAGCTTTTGGCTGAGGGGGAAGACTGATGCACCGGGTTTTGGGGAAGGGGCTGTGAGGATGGCTCCAGAGCAGGAGATCATGGGTAGAGTTTTAACTCTCCTGCTGCCCCACAAGTATGTCTCCAGTTCTCACCAGAATAAACTGCCTTGCAAAGCTCCCCAGACAGCCTGTTTTGACTCTGTTGAGAGCTTAAAAATTTCCATTGGTGGCACCGAGACGTTGAGCTACCATTTATTTATTAACATGTACCACTAACCATAAGTTACCACTTGTCAGCTCCAGAGTCCAGTCCTAACCTTCCAAAATAAAAAAAAAAAAAATTCTCAAATCCTTTTTTTTTTTTTCTTTTGTGCAACTTCTCTCTAGTCATAAAGTTGGACCTATTGCTTGCACAGAGAAAACTACTAATATATGGGTAAATTGTATCCATTTTTCTTTTCTTGTATGTATTGTGTATGTCCTCTTTTTTCATAGATGGGATTCCCACCAAATCCACAAGTAGACTGAGACAAGTTTTTAAACATTGGAAAAGTGGCATTATGCATAGCAGGAATTTCAGTTCAAGGGTTTCAATTTCCAGGGTGGTGCCAACTGAAAAAGCATCCAAAGAAAGACAACACAAGCCAAATTTGGGAGTATCTCTGGGCTTGGAGAAGTAGAGTTAAAAATGCTATAGAAAAAAATAATAACTTCCAAGGAATTGGAAAGCATTTGGGGCTGGACATGTGCCTTCAGCAGTTTAGAAGCTTATTTTATTAGCACTTAAGTCCTAGAAGTAGCACTGAACTCTTGACATGTTGGACCACTTCCATCTATTGCCTAATACAACCCCTATTCTCTTTTTCTAGCTCTTCAGAGTTACCTAAGACTATGCAATA
This sequence comes from Donacobius atricapilla, assembly GCA_013397315.1. Lineage (NCBI taxonomy): Eukaryota > Metazoa > Chordata > Aves > Passeriformes > Mimidae > Donacobius > Donacobius atricapilla. The sequence goes on along the minus strand of WBMY01001920.1, from coordinate 343,366 downwards.
CCCGGGCTGGCAATTTTTTTTTCCATTTCTTTTTAATGATTTTACTCCCTTTGCCCCCAAAAGCCAGACCCCAGTAATGGACCCTAATGCACATGCAAGTGTTTCCAAGCTGCACTGCTCTGCTCAAAAGCCTTTCTCCAAGATGAATAGCATTTGAACTTTGTCCAATTTTTCTTATGTGGTATGTGCCCTTTATTTACTCCGTCATGTATATCTCACTCCATTTAAAATATTCACAGTTTGTTTTCAGAGCTATCTGGCTGGCCTTCAGTCTGGGTTTAACAAATGTTAGACGTTATATTCACTTGCATATATCAGGTTTTGTCATGAACCAGAAGGGGAAAAGAAGAATTTTTAAAAATTGCCTTCACCGTGATTTAAATAACATGTTCAGATCCTTTATTTTTTTGTTTTAAATGCCTTCATCTCTTGGCCTTATAAGGTGCAGACTGTCTCACACTGAACTCTAGCTGGGTGGCCTCAATCAGCCAACAGCCCTGCAAGCTCATCCCATTAAAGCCATTATGTTTACTTCTTATTTCAACAAACCAACCTGGATTTTGAGGCAGGAAAATTTGAGGGAAGAAATCCTAGGTCTATTTCAGAGAGAAAGAGTGTGAAATTCAGTCGCTGCTAGGCTGCGAAATGAAAGCTCTCTGCATTTGTTGCTAAAAATGCCTTTTTTTTTTCACCCTGGTGAGGGCAGTCCTTTTTCTTATAAGATCCAAGGAACCAATCTGTTCCTATCTGAGTAACACCACTTAGAGCACCACTGCAGCAGACCTCTGGTCCCACTCCATGAGGAGAGTGTGCTCCTTCATAATAGCACTGCTAACCTCACTGAAATGCTTTCAGTGGTTGGGAAAACTGAGGCATTGGCCCTTCAACACAAAATTGCTGGACAAGTCAGGAAGCAGACTTGTGAAGAGCAGTGCAGTGGAGCTCTGGAGAGGGGCTCGAGGCTCATGTGCACCAACAGGTATCACCTTTCACACCAGGGACACAACTTTGCCTCGTCACAGGGGATACCTTGATGCCTTATAGATGTAGGGAGACTGTGATCCTTCTCCCAGGAATTTTGTAGTCCAGGAGTCAGAGAGAAAGGACCAGAACCTGCTGACAACAGGGCTTGAGGCAAAAATGCCAATTCAAAGGAAGATGATTGTAAGGAGGTGTTAAAGGGGAATGAAGTAATGAAAACAAAGATATCTGGGTTCCTGATAGAGTGCCTTTGTTGATGGTCTGGGCTCAAGGTCCTCAGTCCCATCGCTGAGCGGCTGTACCATCATGTCACCTTATTTCCCCATAATATCTCCTACATTTTTCCTGGGGCAGGGATGAGTTCCCAAGGCAATCAGTGGAACCCTCAGCAGAATGGTTCTCCTGGATTGCATATAAAAAGCAAGGAGTGGATGCTTGGGAGATGTGAGGTAATATCTTCAGTGCTGGACACAGCCCCAGCTACCTATGACTTCCCTGGGGGACTGTCACCATGTGCCCAATTTCCCTCCTGTCCTCCAGATAAATAGGACAATAAAAGGAGGATTGAGGAGTTGACTTGATGGAGTGTCGAAGTACATTCCAGAGATACCAGGCACTACAAGGGCTTCTCAAATTCAGCTGGAGAGCACCAGAACAAGAACCAGTAAGAAGAAGCTCAGCCTGGAATTTCAGGGCAGTCAAATTCACAGGGGAGATAAAGTATGGAAAAACAATTAAAACAATTAAAACAGCAAGGACGATTGACCCTGAGCACAAAATATGGAGGGAAAGCAAGACATTTTCAAATCTATTTCCAGATTCTTCATTCAGTCAAACCCCTTTCTGGAAGGCACATTTTGATAAATCCAGAAGGGATTGTCTCAACAGATGGAAATTAGGGTGAAATCCCCATGGATGGTGATTTCCAGAAGACCTCCCCAGCTGAGCAAATGGATCTTTTTGAGTTTAACAATATCCTCAGCTCTTCATTGTTGAGATTTATTTTTATAAACTCAGTCCTGTCAGTTGTATGGCAAGAAGTGTCAGCACTAGCCTGGCAGTTTATAGGAGAACTTTTATCCTTTTGTGTCTCACAAATGTCTCCGTGCACCGAGAGCAGGATTAGAGGGGAGGAGAGAGTGCTGAAGTGACTCATTCCACAGGGCTGGAGAAGAGTCCCAGCAGTGTCTGGTGGAGGGCTGCACCCTGCCAGCGCTTGCAGCCGGGAGGAATTGCTTAGCAAGCGCTTCTGAGGTGAAATAGCAAAGCAGCAAATGCAAATGGCTGAGCTGGATAAACAAAAACATCCCCCGAAGCAAGCTCTGGGAAAATGGATTCAGGCCGCTCCATCCCGGGGCTGCAGTCTGCATTCCCGCTGAGCAGCAGGAGCTGGCCTTGCTGCTGGCCCTGCAGGAGGATCCAGCCTGTGTTTGGAGAGGCCCTGCAGCCACCGGGAGGAACGTGCTCATGTACCAGCTCCAACTCAGCACAAGACCCAACACTTCTGCAGCTGGGATGAACATTGATGCGCTGTTTGTAGCTGTATTAAGAGCCATGACCTCATGCCTCTGCCCTGTGGAGGAGCTGCCCATCATTCACCTGTTTGATACCCAAGTTAACTGATAGTTTCCTTGAAGTGCTTGCAGGCTGAGGCTGGAACAGAGCAAAGGTCTGACCCTCCATAGCCAGACTCATCCACTGACCCACAGCTTTCAGGAAACAGAATTTGCTGCAACAGGAGCCTGGCTCTGGACTTTTACTTGGTGTTGGACTGCGTAACCACATTACAAGGGAAACAGCTTTAACCTGAAAGAGACTTGATTTAGAATAGATATTAGAATTAAATTCTTTGCTATGAGGGTGGTGAGATTCTGGGAGGGGTTGCCCAGAGAAGTTGTGGGTGTCCCATCTGTGGCAGTATTCAAGGCCAAGCTGGGTGGGGCTTTGAGTGCACTGGTCTAGTCGAAGTGTCCCTGCCCATGGCAGGAGCCTTGGAATGAGATGATCTGTAAGGTCCCTTCCATTCTGTGATTCTGTGACATACATGCTGCATACAGACTGATGGATCTCTCTCTGTGATTGCCACAGAAGACATAATTTTCCAGTTTTTGTTTGTAGGTGAGGTGGTGTCTGTTTCCTCTGTGCAGAGGTGCCAAGCAAAGGCATTGCTCTGGCTGTCCCCAGGTCACTCGTGGATACAGGGAAGCATATCCTGAACCACAGCACTTGCTATCATTTTGCATCCTGCCTGTAGTTGTGTAATCATGTGTCTCATGCACCAGAACTGGGTTTCCCACAGTAACCCTCCAAACAGCAAGGTAGAGAGGTATAAAAGGTGAAGTTACAATGTGCTGCTGTTTACATGGCAGCTTTATCATTCACATTTCACTGCTGCTTGTGAAGAATCTAGCCTGTGCATTCCTTCATTGCAGCTGTTGCATCCCAGGTTTGCAAACTAGGACCATCATTGAATTACACCATTAGAGAATTCTCAATGCTCACGGAACTTGCTGCTGTTAATATACAGGTTTTTTAAAACACGTACAGCCTGCTCTGTCGATAAACAGCATCTGTAACAGAGGCACATGTGCAATTAGTGTCCTCCCTGTGCAATTAACTTCAAATTTTCCCCAGATCAACTCAGCATTTTGGAGTACCACTAAAATCCCAATCCCATGGCCTAACCCCTGAGCCAGGCCTTTAGATCTGAGAAACTCACTCAAAAATGTTGATATTTCACTGTAAAAGTCATGCCTTTAAGATCTGAATCAGCATCTGAGCCTCAGCCTCACACATATGAACATTTCTCTGTAATATAAAAGGCTGGATGCACCTTTCTTTTCTAACTGAATGCAGAATTTTCATACTCATCTCTTTATCCCAGATGGTGGACCTTTAGCAAAACCACTGAACATTGTGAGACCTCTAGTAAGACCATGACATTTCTGTCTGCATGTATCTGGATAAGCACCTGGCTGAACCAAAATCACTAGCCTCTGTGAACTTTTTATGACTGTTTTCCTATGGGTAGCTACACAAGAATTTTAAAAAACTCCAAAAATAAGCAACAGTTCCAAAGAAGAGGCTGAGAATATTGGCCATGATACTTTAATGTTTAGAATTCAAAGTAGTAAAAGTTTGGTGATCGTGTATCAAACATCTTACAATTTTTAAGATAATCTCATGATTTTGCAAAGAGTGTTTATCTATGATTTTTCTAACATGAATTGGACAACCTGTGAACCCTGAAAATACAGAAGTTATGACAGCACCCAAATAAATGAACACTTCAAAAATGTTTTCTTCCCATTCTGTTCAATGGTTTTTTTCACATACTCACTTTTTTTTTCCAGAACAAACTTTTGTGTTGAAGAGATTGGAGGCAGAAAACAACTTTCAGCCTGGGTGATTTAAAAACGACTATGCTAACACTGGCAGCATTTGCCACTTCTGTTTCTAAGTGACCGAGACTTTCCAGAGACAGAGCACCCTCACGCTGCAGAGAAACTGCTTCTTTATCTAGGCAGCTTATGCAGTAACTTGAAAAGAATAATGACATTGCCTAGAAGGCTGCAGATCAACTGACACAAACCTTGATGCTGCTGCTCCTCTCTCATCTACCCTCCCATTCCGGACCTGGAAGGATTTTTTCCTTGCAAGAAATTTTCTATTTCGCTGACAATTATATGTGTACAACTGAACACAGGCAAGCTTATAATCATCGACTGTCACGGATATTCTCTTGTACTCCTCCATCAGCTTGGCTTTTAATTTAGAGGGAAAGCTGTTTTCTGTATTATTTATCCTAGGCAATTTCCAAACTCTTCAGTATCCTCAACTTTTTATAGGAGGTATTTTACCTGACATTTTGTGAAGCAGGTTGGCCGAGATCAAACAAACATTATTACTGTAGCCGCATAAGCGTATTTATCATTAGAAAACACAAAAGAATTGTTTTCTTTTCCTATCATTAGGTCTCATATGATTAAATGTTGGTGATCTATTGGCTGGAGGGGTGTTTGACATGTGTCATTCCATGCTGGTCTTTAATATTTTGGGTGATATTACACAAAAAACTTTTGTCTAGTTCTGTAATGGCAAAGTGAGGCAAGGAAGTGTGAGGGGTTGGTTCAGCCTCTGTGATTCCTCCAAAACACCTTGCCATTGCAAAGGATGTAGGACTTTTCAAAATTCGGGGCTGACTGATGTAATGCTGTGGAAGTGAAGCTGTGTGGTTTCAGCAGAGCTTTTGTCTTTCTGATGTCTGTGGGTTGAATAAAGGTTACTATAGAGAAATTAAGTTGTGTGTAGAAGTGTAGAACAGCTTTGGTCATTCGGATGTCCTTGGTTTGAGCTCCCACTGGGCGTCACACTTGGAAAGGCAGCAGTCTTTAAAACCAGGCTTAAATTTCCAGCAGAATGTGGAATCAGAGGGTAAATGTTTGGAGCAAATGGCAGTAGCAGCAAAGACTCCTCAGCAAGAGCTTTGGTGACAACTCTCCTGGGACCATGATCTTCATTGACAGTGCCATTGCTAAAACCAGCACCACCATTTGCCAGCGCTGCTGCGAATGTCCTGTCTGGACTGAGCTACCATGGCCACAGCCACACCTTCTGTTGAGGTGGGTGAGACAGAAGCATAGTTTATAAACACACATAGATCAGTGCTCCACCTAAAAGAAGAAACATCCTTTTTCCTGAAAGTAATACAGCCTCATCACTCACACAGATTCATGTTTATTATAAAATAGCAGAAATAATGCATTATAAAAGCTCAGGAACATAGGAATGATTTTACAAAGACCCTGATATCCCACTATCCTATTTTTAAGCCTTGGTCAGTAGCAGGTGCCTAAGAAAGGGTATAGGAAAAGGGAAGTGTAAACAAGATTCAACAATTTGTACTTCAAGGACTTCCTTAGCTTACTCACATCTTTGCAGCTGTGTAATGCTGGAATAGTCAAAGGACAGTCGGAGGGAAATGGACTTCCAGTTGCTGGAAACATCCAAAGCGATTTGACCCCAGTGAGTCATAAGGTGAAGAAATTAGGTATAATTTCTTCTTATAGTCCAGGGTTGTGGATGTAGCTGTGGATCAGCAGTGGGTGCAGGACTTTAACTTCACTGCTGGGAAGGGGAGCTGGCACCAAGGGAGGAGCTGCAGCCCAGCAGGACATCCCCTGTAGCCTCTGGAGACAGCTCAGCCAGGGAGAAAGGGCTAAGGGAACCACTGGAAAAATTATGTTGCATTTAATGTGAATTTGACAGTCCACCTCCTTCTCAAATCACCCCACAGTACTCTATATGAAGAGCCTCATTCATTTAGGTAAATGTACTTTAGTTTTCTCTTGGACTTGATGATTTTTCATGTTAAGATTTTCAGCTTTAAACTCAAGCGTGTTGGCCCATTCTTTAAATTCCACCAGTTGGGCCAGGTCTCCAGTCCTTGTCCCTAAACAACATTACTAAAAGCTGGTGAAAGGCATTGATCCTGCCTGGTTGTCTGTAGCTCCAGCCATGTACAATCAGATGAGCCAAAATAAACACAAACTGGGCAACTATTCCAAGAATGAAAACACCTCATTTGTTGAACCTCCAGGTCTCAAAGAAGCTTTGTCCACTTCTACTTCAAACTTTCCAGAAAGAAAAACCCGTTCTTCCAAAAGATCATGGATGTAAAATTCCAGATGGATTGTTGCAGACTTTGAAAATTAGGAAAAAAAATTGTCTGAGACTGGGAAACTACTGTAACAGGAATACTGTTTTGGACTTATGTCTCTCCTCGAAATGGTCCCAAATATAGCAGCATTGGACAATATGATATATTTGGTAGCTTGAACAAACCTGCAAAGTGCTAGTATTTTCAGGATTTAAATGATACATATTGCATTTCAGTACGCTAGGAACACTGGAAGCATTATGAGACATTTAAATAAAACATTTTACTGAGTATTAAATGAGGAAGCATTCAGCTAGTTTTGGCTGGAGAGTCATGCATTTAGAGAACCTGAGCTTTTTTACACACTGTAATATTAGTTATTTGGCAAGAGCCTCTCTAAACCCTCATTAGTAAGATTGCTTATTTGGCAGCAGTGAAATGTGTCTGTTTATGAGTAAATCCTCACATTATCTTTCTCTGCTCTTCTGTTTTGCTTTTTTCCATTAAATATTTCTCTCTGGAGCCATTCCACCACTGCTTTCCTCTGATAACCGGTTGGCCCTTCTAAATGCAGGACTTCCTGCAGGTGATGAATGTCTCCTTCTATGAGCTGCAGCTTTGAAATCGCGCTGAAGTGCCCATCTCCTTCCCTTTTTTAGTGCGTTAGCATTAGTCAAGCCAAGACTAGCATCTGACATTTGTGTGTGGGAGGAGGTTTTCCCCAGGGATGACGTGTAAAATTTACTTGTTTATTATTCTTTTTTAGGTCTTTAACAGTACCTGTTCCTCATTGTGATGAGTGTTTCTGTCATGTCTAGGGCTATAAAATGAGTTATTATTTGCTTTGCCCACCTATGAGAGTCCCGGACTAGGAAAGTCACCCACATATGGGATCTGGATCTTTTTAACAGTAGTTTGTTGTGGGTTCAGTATTTCCTCTGCTTCCCTCTACATTTGTCCCATATGTGGAAACCTGGTAGAGGTGAAATGTATCCATAAAAAAGACTTTGAGTGGGATATTCTCCTTTCTAGATCCATGCTCCAAGATTCAAATGTGTGTAATTTAGGAGCACTGTTTACTCTTCCACTCTGTGGAAAACAGCAAGACTGTAAGAATAATCGGCCTAGAGGTAAAGTCTAGACTGTGCTAGGTAATGTGAATTAACAGTCACTAATTATGAATGTGGGAGGGGGGAAAAGCAAAGGTCACTTTGACCCATTCTACACCAGAAGCTTGGAGTCTGTTCAGAAAACTCCTGCCTACCAAGACCCACTGAAAACAGTGCTTTGATCTCTGTACAATGCACTCAATTAGAGGGAGGGAATTTTCAAACAAAAGCTGTTTGAAATTTCCTTTAGAATGAATAATTTTGAGGGTGGTGGAGGATGATGGCAACAATTGAAGGAAATAATCACTCACTATTTGCCCAGACATTTCACTAGAACATGAAAAGCCATGAGGAAGCACCTTTTGGGGGTGGGTACAGGTACAAAGCTGCACACAGCACGCCGAGGTCTGATAAATAGCCATACACACATGGCTTTATATGGCCCTTGTCTCAAAGTATTTCACGCGGCAGACCTTACTTTATCCAGCAGGTTAAGGACTGCAAGACCTCATCTGGAAACCAGAGAGGTTCTTTCTCAAAATGCATTCATCTACCAAAAGTCTCACACTAGCTGCAAAAAAGGGCAAAACCAGATACAGAGCCCTGCCCACAGCATCGTTTCCATTGGGAGAGCAGAGCTGCTCATCTGATGTCCTTCTAAGGCTGTGAGGAACTTTGCCTCCCATCCTGGACTGCAGGACACTTAACAGACCTGGGTTATCCTCATAGCTCATAATTTTTTTTAGTTCCTACCTATATGCTGCCTCACTCTGGCTCTTTCTAGTGTCAGCTATGCCTGTTTCAACACTCAATTGATCACAGCCCTGTGGAAGTAAGATTTTCCATTCTTTCCTTCCTGTCTTTTGATAGTATCCATAATTTTAACAGCCACAGATTAAGTTAAACATGAACCATGGGACTATGCAGTGCTGTCAGTTGCTGTAGGATGAGGGACAGTAAAACACAGCTCTCCTGATCTGGCAGCATTTCACAGTAGGATAAGTGGAACAGTGCTGTGATGGCAAAATCAGTCCATATGGGTTTAACAGCATTTTCCACAAAGGACATTTAAACTGACGTGCTGAAATGGAGTGGGAAGATCTTCAGAACCAGCACACAGAGTTCAGATTAAGACTTTGGCTGAAGAGTCATGCATACAAGTGAAATGATGTTATTTGCAGTAGATTTACAGAATCAAGCTCGGGACAGGAACAAACCTGTGGAAATACGTGGCATCCATCTCTCTTCAGAGACTGAGTTACAGATAGGCCTGTGGGAAATGTTGTTTATGAGTAAGGAAAAGGTTTCCTGGAAAATTCAGGTCTTAGAAACTCACCTACAGCTCATGTGTGGAATTGAGTTTCTGTGAGAATGTTTGGTTGTGAGGAGCAGAACAGTGGTGGTGTTAATGGGGAACAGCGTGACAGCTATCCTCCCACCCAGCAGCTTGGAAAGGAAAGACATGATCGGGCACATGCTGAAATTCAGGACTCAAGAAGGCTGTGGAGACAAACCTCAGCTGGTGTTACTTGAGCATTTTAAAGCCAAATCTGAATACAATCTGTAATTGGTTTACTGCGTGTTTATAAGTCCTGTCACCTTTTGAAAGATTCTTACTCTTAGAGTGTAGTTAGACATGGTGTTTTACTAAATCCGGATAAGGATCTGAAGAGGACATGCAGGGGGATTGCAGGTAGGAGTGGTTGTAAGTAAACTCATGATGGAGATGCCTTGACTGCCCTTGACTCAAGACATTTGTCACTGGGAATCTCAGCTTTCCCTCCAGAGAAAGAGTAGCACTTTCAGGGTCATGATCATCACATCTCAGTTTTCCTCTGGAGATATCTCCTCAGGTCAGCTTCCTGAGACGCCTGAGATGTGTATGAACCTTTGCTGCTGGGAGGAAGGGACCCAAGGACACAGCTCCTCAAGCTGGAGGGGCCCAGATAAGCAGTGGTAGTATGAAATAAGAAAGGAGGTAAATACCAGAAAATGTAATAGAAATAAGTTTCTGGGAGGCATCCTAAAGCATTTCTCCTAACTCCCAATTCAAAAACACCATGGCTTTCAGGGGAACTGGCATCTAAATAAAATGAAATATCATCTCCTGGAAAGTGAAGGCATAAGGCACTCACTGTTGTAGGGAGAGGGTTAGCCATATTCAGAAAGTATATTCCTAGCAATATTGAAGATACCTGGGTGTAAATTACGCATCCTAACAGCAAGTACATTTGGAGGGGTAGTACTCCCTGTTAAGAGATGAAGTCATTCCTTAACTATTTCAATGCAAAACGAGAATTCTGAGAGAGAAGATTATTTAAAGTTTGCTTGCAGTCATGATTTAATGCAGTTATCTCAAGTATTTGCCACTGGCTACTGTCAGAGTCAAGATGCTGGATTAGATCAGCTTTGGGTCTTCTTTAAAATGTCAGCTTCTGTATTCTGAGGATGGGGGAAGTCATTCTGTAGATCTGTAGGTGAGATATGCAGAAGATAAATACAATTTTCATGTCTTTCCTTTATGCTTCACTGACTTTGCTAATGTGGCATGAAGAACAAAGACTATCCAAGCCTAGATTCAGTGTTTCAAAGTCCAGCTGCCTTTGCTGTCTGAGAGGGGCTAAAGGGAGCTATAGCCAGTATTTGGATCTTGAGCTCTTGTTGAAAAGCTGTTCTACCAAAACAATGCATTTCAGACACTGACTCCATTTAGGTGGAATTTCATCCATCCTGCAAAGATGTGCTCTGACCTCCACAGGCTCTCCCATCCCCTGTATCACACCTGTATCACACCCATATCACTTGTGTTACTGGGGAAGCAGGGATCTGATACCTTCTACAAAGTCCTGATAGGCACACAACATTTTCCCTAGGGACTTTGGTCCCTTAAGGTTTGTCAATCCATGAAAGGGCCCCAAATCACTAACTTTTATATCCTTGAACAGATCCCTGCCACTGCAAGAGAGAAACATGAAGCGTCCTAACTCCACAGAGCTTACAATCCCTGTTTTTATGATTTGTTTTTAGGCTTTGTCTGATTGGCATAGTCAGCATCAAAATAAGAAGTTAGAGAAACAAATACTAACAGGTTAAAACAACAACCCACAGGAACACAAACAGAACCTGACTCTGTTTTTTTTTTTTTAAGTGCAAGAGACTCCAATAATCTATAATGGATGGAGTTCTTTTGATCTCTGTACTACCCACTTAAACTTTTCCGTACAGTTACTCAACCATGCAGGCCATAAGGTTAAAGGAAGAAGATTTCCATGGTCAGATGGAGCAACAAGTCTTTTTGTTGGAGACTTAATTCTTTTTACATGAACGTGATGACAGCAAGTTATACAAAAATGCACCAGCTCATGTGTTTCCCTCTCCAATCTTTGATAGATGACATATGTTCATATATCCCAGCTGTTACTTAAATAAAGCTGCATGTATACAATATGTCAGAGACAACACAGCCCAAACTCTATGATACAACTACTAAAGATCTATGGGCTAAAATCTGTATTTTGTCTCCCAAAATACTAAAACAAATGAAACTGACCCAGAACAAGCCACACAGCAGTGTCCTTCAAAGGCACAAGAAGATCAAAGTTCAAACTGACACTTCTGATTCTGATGGGACTGATTTTTTGCCCCAGTACAGTGCCAGTATGTTTCTGTGCCCTAAATGGGAAGTGGGTTTTATGACTCTTTTTGATCCCCAGGGGAGTCCTAGCCCCGGCAGTAATAATATTTGTGCTTAGCTGTGTTGGATCTGGGACCTGTTATGGTTGGGCACAGGAGAGTGATGAACACAAAATCACCTGCAACCCAACCATGCTAGTACATGCCAAAATTGCTCTTGGAGATTGAGATAGGGAGCAGCAAAAAGTTTACCTGCTTACCAGGGCTGGGTTTAGGAGCCAGCAGAAAGCTTTATGGCTCAGCATGTATCTCTGCCTTTTGTCCAGTTAGGGATGGGACTGTTCTTCATTTCTCACCAGGAGATAATGAGCAAGCCAGGGATAGGCACATAGCTCACGGACTTATCAAGACATACGCACCTAAAACTGAAAATTGATTTATTTGTGGCTAGGACACATGGCTGGGTCCTGGCTCCTAGGTGTCCCGATGGTAACTTGTTGATCTCAGACAAGGCAATGTGTGTTTCCTGCCCCCATTTCCATCAGCTCCCACCTCTGCCCTTATTTTAAAAGGGTAAAATGCTACTCTGCCCTGCTATTTAACACATAGGGCTCTCAGGGGTCTTTCTTTTTGCATACCAGCCCCCTGTGTTTACATCAGGCCTCCAGTGACCATCATTGCGGTATCTACATTAAATCAAGATGCCCTCTCTTCCACAGATACCAGCAGCTCCACTTCATTAATCAATTAACCTGAGAGACCCAGGAATGCAGCTGCAAAGACAGCATGAAGATTCTGGCTTTTTACAGATCAAAGAGTTAATGAAGAGCAACAACATTTTTGAACATACCAAGTCATGATAAATGGATGTAGGCAAACACAGGTCTTGACACTCTCTGTCAGCACACAAAAAGGGCCTAGCAGTATTTTCTGATTCACAGACCTGACCAGTCTGCCACTCCATGCTGCCTTTGAGTGAAACATGAAAACCCCCACTCACCCATCTGCTGTGAGAACATGTGTGTTGAGGGTAAGATAGGTGAAACATCTCATATCTGTCAGCAATGCCTGCAAACTGATCAGGGAGGACTTTGTGAGTGATTTGCACAGTTTCTGGCTTGAATAATGTTAAGCTTGACATGTCTGCAAGCAAGTCTCTGCTGCTGAAAAACAAGAGCAGAAGCAGGTAAGGAGACAGAGTGCAAACTGCACATGGAAGAGATCCTGAGTTTTATCATGTCAAAACAAGAGCTGATATAATCCAGCAATAAGTACTGTCAGCCTGATAATGAGTCACCTGTAAGTGGAGCATCTCTGCTCCACGTTGCGCAGCCTTCTGCAAAATGGGACTGTCCTGATGCTGGGCATAGACCAACAAAAACCAGAAGAGTCCTTTGCCAGCAACTTCAAATGCAGCCCCAATCAAACCCTCTCAGGGAGGAGTTTTCCACATTCATCATCTGGCTTATCAACGCTGTCTTGAGCAAAACCTAGATGCAGGCTTTGAGAGTGCCAGAGCACATGAACAATGGTTGAAGCAGGGAGGGCGATGATAAGAAGAGAGCGCAAAGCACATGTTTCAAGTTCTACCTTTTCAAGCAAGTGTTGGGGCTGAGGAAGCTGAGCTTGGGCTGAGTGCCAGCATTCCCTGCAATTTAATCCTAGCCCTTGGAAGAACAAGCTGTTATCCTCGCTCCATGCCAGTGTCTCCCCCTTATCTCACATTCAACATTCTTTAACCACTTCAAAACAAAGTATCTCCAAGGAACACTTCAGAAAATGTGTTTTCTTTTGTCTCTTGAAAACACTGATGAGAAGAAAAGCTCTTTTGTGTTTTGTGTAAGAAGCCTTTCAACGTCTGATCTCAAAGTGCTCTCTTCTGTTCATTCACTTTCCCTGAAGTCTCACCGTGTAAGAGGAATAGTCCTTTCCTCACGGAGGGCTGAAAACCTGAGACAGTGAAGAGGGGGAAGCTTAGGCAAGGAACAGAGCATCAGGTATACAGAAACACATTAAAGCAACACCAAGGGGCTAAGGAAGGCCAGCAAATGTGCCTGACTGGGAACAAGACGCACCTGGAGAACCAGCAGCTTTGGTGCTTGGATGGCTGCTGGTTTTGCAGGGTGATGTTTCCTCTTTTCCAGCTGTTATAAAGGCATTCATCTCATCCAGCTCACAATGCAAAGGGATCCTATTAAGCCTAAATACTGGGGAATGATCCAGAAGGTTTGTGTACACTCAAAAAACCTGAAGAAGAAGAGTGATGAGGGACTTGGAAAGCTGCAGAGGCTCAGGGAGTAAAGTGTAGACCAGAAAAGTGGGGTTTGGCTTTAGGAATCCTGAGAAGTGAGATTGAATCCAGCTCCAGGAAGGGTTCAGGGCTCCTTCCCAGTTGTTTTTATAGACTCTTCTTAAAAAAAAAGCAGTGGGGAATCTGCCCTGCAGCAGTCAGTGGGAGCCTTTCACTGGCCTTCAGGATGGGAATGTATCAAGATGCAAACCACTCTGCACAGGGCCTACTGCAAGCACATCCCTTCAAAGGATAATATGAGCAAAAAGAGGGTTAACCCACCACTGCAAACTTATTACTTGCCATAGAGATGGCTAAGGCACAAAACTGATAAAGCAAATATTGCCAGTGATAGAAGACAGCCATAACACAATCTGGCCAGCTCTCTTTGGACAAGGAGCAGTGTGCTACAAGAAGACCTTACTTTGGCTGCCTGTGCTCTCAGATGGCCATGCTCAAATTGCCAGGACTTGGCTCTAACTAAGGGCTGTAGGTGTGGAAGAGCATGGCTTGTGACCCTGCTAGGAGGCTTGGTACCCTGTGGTTTCTCTGCCTCCAGTACCCTCAGGAGAGCTCTAACTCTGCCCAGTTGTGGGCATGTTCTCTTGATGTCCTACTCTGTCACAGCAGGGATGACAACCATGACCAACAGTGAATTCTTATCTGTCCAATTTCTCAGCAATTTTTTTTTCAACCATGCTCTCTTCTAAGATGTTTGAAAACAACTCAAATGAATACTGGTCCTTTGCGACCTTATGTTCCCTGTGGCTTCAATCAGCATCTGTGGGCTACTTTACTTCCTGTTTCTCTCTCCACAACTGATTTTTCCTACCTGCGGCAATAATTTGGGTTCCTACCTAGACATGCCACTGGAGAATCTTAAAAATATCTTCAAGATAATCATAGATGTTGATTTGAAGAAGTTGGTATGGTTCCAATCAAAAAGGCAGATTTTTTTTTTCCAGAAATATTTAGGTGACAGAATTCAGCTTGTGCTTCTTGTTGAAGTTTGGAACAGATTTGCCAAATGATCCTGTTTGAGACTCATACTCAGTGTTATGGAGGACTGCATCTGGTTCATATGATTGCCTAGTGCTGTTTGATGCTGGTTCAGAGAAGAACTGTGAGAAGGATCTGAGGGCCGAGACTGCACTGATGTTGCAACGAATTCACAAAAAACCTCCCCAAAACCTCAAATCAAATGTAAGTGCAATATGATGTTTTTCTGCATGCAATTTTCTTCTGAAACATTCTGGCGCTTAGAGATATCTGCATGATGTTTAAATTCCTTAACCTTAGAAAGAAAAAAAATGTTTCTCTCATAGATGACAAGTTATATGCAAAGTTCTGTCCCATGGTAAAAGTTTGTCTGATTTATAAAAGACTGTGCTTATGATTCAAGTGCTGATGAAATCACAGTCTTTATTTGGGTTGGCTAAAGTTTAATAATGTTTTTTGGGCACAGTTCTTTTTTTGCTCCTTTTTTCCTCCTCTGATGATTTTAAAGCCGTGGATTCTCATCCTGTGAGCAGCCCCTATTGTGCTCTGGCAGGGGAGGGCTTATCTCCCCGAAGTAGGCGTCACGGTGACTGTTTACGAACAAACCACACAAAACTTGGCTAAACCTTAATGGGCCCATTTACGCAGTATCAAGGGTGAAGTAGACTTGGACCCCACAGCATGTTCAAATTACATGGCTTTAAGTGAATTTAGAGCTTGTCAAAGGAGTTGGTTTGACAGCCCAGGAGACTAAAATCCTCTGTTTACCTCCTGAACAGATATCACATGGACCATTCACAAGTCCCCCTCTGTGCTAATCCGCAGAGGATCGGAGCTGTTACAGCTCCCAGCTCGCAGCCTGGCTCTGAACCCCAGCCTGCAACAACCTGGGTTTTTAGCTCTGGAGGCACCTACTTCAATCCCAGTGTGTCAGCCAGGACAGGGGCCATAATAAACTTCCCTAACGTGTTCCAGTCCTACCCCAGAGAGCTCCTTCTGAGGGCTGAACAACTCTGCTCTGTACCCAGTGAGTCAGATGGCACTCGAACAGAGAGGAAGCATAAAAAACACCCCAACAGCCTAGGGATACGATCACAATGGGCAGAAAAAAACCCAGAAATGGGAGTGAAAGAAAGAAAAATGAAAATTAAATAGCAGGAAAGGTTGGCCTGCTTTACACTTTCCAAAGCAAAGTCACGCAGGCAATTGCATTCAGGAGAGCTTTCCATTATTGGATCAAGGAGATCTCTGCAACTTCATTTTCATTCAGGGCAAAAGAAGACCAAACTTTCAAGATCCCTTCAATGATGGAATAGTCCCCACTCCTCCTACTATGAAACTCTACAAAGACTTTTTTATCCCAGGGCTTGGTTCTTTTGGAAGGAGACTAGCTAGTTCTGTGTTGGCCATGAAAGGTAGAATATTACTGGCCATGTCTTCTCTTCAGAGTCAGAAGGTAATTTTTGGCAATTCAGGCTAGAACCAGGACAGTTGTTAGGAAAAATATTTGCTTTGGTGACAAAAGGTGCATACAAGGCGGTGGGGTGTGCAGGGAGCCTTTTGGGGTCATAGGTATCCAACTAGCAACAAAACAGACAATACCCAGACAGAAGCCCTACATTTTACCACTTTTACCTTTGCTGATATTCAGGTCCAGCTGAGTTGTTGTCAGATGGATGGAAAGGTGCTACAGGTTTCTGCAGGGTTTGGGTTGGATACAAAATCAACTGAATCATACAGTTTCCAAGCTGCCATTGCTTGTGCAAGTCCAGGTGTAGCTCTACTGCCTGTTGAATGGTGGGGTGAGACCTTCAAAGGCTTTGTGTGCAGCTCCTTTATGTCGGATGGTTGGTGTTTCACTCCCTAATGACATGTGGCTAGAAGCTGTCTCAAATGGGGGGATGTGTTTCTTTGTTTTGGCACTTCTTTTCAGTTCACAAGCAGCCAATGGAATTTTCCTTTGGCTTTTCAAAGAATCCAGGCTCACCTTTGGTCAGAAATGAAACATGGAAAATTTCAGCAAAGGTGGTTGAATTTTTTTGGAAGTTCCAAGTGGATTAAGGAACAAAAATATGTGGAGATGGTTGATAAATAAGAGCATGCAATGCAGATGGGGGAAATGTCCTTCACCTCCACTGACTAGAGGAGGCAGATTTATAGTGATAAACATGCTGGGCTCCTCACTGATAGCATAAGGGTGAGAGGATCACTGAGTGCAGGTCTGAGAGAGTAGATCACTCAGCCGTTCCAGAAAACTGCTGTCCCCTCTGAGCATCAGCCAGTTTCTATTTGCTCACTCTAGAGGTGATTTCACAGCAGTCAGTGAAGCTTTGCCAGCCTGAGGAGAAGCAAACACAGCATGCTGTGACAGAACTGTGCACTGAACCAAACCCTATTTATTCCAATGGCAAGAATAAACACGAAGACTGGAATATTTTCACTTCCTGCTCCCCAACCCAGTTTGAGTTTCTTCGTTGGGACTTTTATTGTTTTCCCTCTATTTGAACTGCAAAAAGGAAGAGACAAAAATACACTTACAGGAAAGTAACACAAAGCAAAGAAAAAGCACCTCTAACGACTCTCATTGTGCAGGTGTGTTTCTGATCTCACTGAATAAATCTGGAGCAACTCTTCTCAAGTGAATGGATTCATTCTGGAAAGTCAGAAGTGAGTCCAGTCCTGTATGTTTTGTTTTGCTGGGAAGCAGGGTTTTAGAGCAAGAATTACACCCATTTGTTTAATGAAAACCCTCTTTCTTACACTGTAATCATGGGCACCTCTCACTCTTAATTGCTTTTAAAATGCTGGACTGCAGCAGTAATTTTATATCTTGGCTCTGTTCAGCCTTGATTGCATCAGTAGCAGTTAAGAAGTGAGGGCTGAATAGCATTTCACTGTTTGGTAAAATAATTACTGCTCTGGCTCAACATTTCAATTAATCCTTTCAGTGCTGCTGGAAAATGCTTGTGCCTGTGAGTCCTGACCACATATTCAGTGGAAGGGTCCTTCCCATTCACTCTCAGATGGTTTTGCATAGAACCTCTCATGCAGCTGAGATAGTGACTGAGTAAAGAAATGAAGAAAGGGTTATAAGTGTGGAAAAGGGGAAAAAGGACAATATGGAGGCATGTCCTGCAAGTGGGGAACAGACGCTACTTCAGATTGTGTGGCAGAAAGGAAAGCAGGTAAGAGTGTCCTTTTAAAGACCTGAAGCTTCCTCACCTGGGCTCAGGTTTGGGTCTCACAGGCTTGGCACTGGTCTTGAAATTCTCACAGAACCGCTTCCAC
This sequence comes from Donacobius atricapilla, assembly GCA_013397315.1. Classification (NCBI taxonomy): domain Eukaryota; kingdom Metazoa; phylum Chordata; class Aves; order Passeriformes; family Mimidae; genus Donacobius; species Donacobius atricapilla. The sequence goes on along the minus strand of WBMY01001920.1, from coordinate 325,407 downwards.
TCACCCACCCTGGGGCTCCTTAATGGTCACAGCCACGTGGGACAGGGTGTGAGGTGTGAACACAGGCTGAGAAAGGAGAGGCTGCTCAACCTGGAGGAGGGAGGGTTGTGTGGAGACCTCACAGCAGCCTTCCAGTGTCTGAACAGGGCCCACAGGGAAAGTGGAGAGGGACTCTTCGTCAGTGCTGCTGCTTTCCCAGCATGAGCCCTGCAAAGCAACAAGGCACTGATCTTTGAGACAGCAAGAAGTTTCTTGTCACTGCAGGAAGCTTGAAACTGAGGGAAAATGTGGAACTCAGTGTCGCCCTGATATTTTCAGCTTCTCTTCTGTTTCACAGTGTTTCATGGTTTGGGTTTCTTCTCATGCTCTGGTCTGTAAACACTGGCAAATGTTAACATAACTTCAAGGTAGTTTTCATTCCTGTTCTTAGAGATATGGACAGCTGATGGACAGTTGTCTTGACCAATAGGATGAAGAGAGGCATCAGCCTTCTCCCCCAATCCCTGGCCTTTGTAGAAATATTATAAAATGAACTCAGTTTTAGTTCACACCTTCTGATCAAAGTGTGTTTGTGTGTGTGTGTGATGAACAGCGTCAACTCAGTTTTAGCAAATAAAAAAAACCTAATGATTTTCTTTAAAATTTGAATTTCATAAATTTTAATCCAGTAATTTTTTTAGGAAATTAAAAGCAATATGCAGAACCAAGCCTCACATCTGCCTGAAGTGAGGGGAAAGTGTTGGAAATAACCTTGGGATTTTATTATGTCTATGCTTGTGACCTCTTTGTAGAATGCTTGCTCTGGAGAAGCTGGAACATATGAATGTTCACCGAGAAAAATGACATTTGAGTAATTTTTTCTTTTTTTTTTTGAAACCCATCTGAAATTAATTTGAGGAGAAATTATTAAAAAAAAAAAAAAAAAAGGTGGCCTGTAAAATATAGGTCTTTGATCAGAAACAGAAATTTCAGCACTATCTGACTTCAGCCTCTTTCCTCCACAGCAGCCTTGAAGGTGTGTAAGAGAATTGCTTGGCCTGTTTGTGCTCCATCTCTAGTTTATGGGAGCAGCATCCTGTCCAAGGGGAGCCAATCCTGCCTCAGATGGGAGAGCTAGGGCCAGGAGAGGGTGTCCACGTGGACACTCCAATTTCTTGCTTGTTAGTGAAGGACCCGCTATCAGGAAGGTAACAATTTTGGTAGCGAATCTTATGTCTCTGACATTATGACGTGCCTGTGACAGCAAGACCAATTTGGCTGAGAATCTCTTTGTGACTTGGTACAGAGATCTGACCTTACTAACTTTTCATAGCCTTGGGTAAGGTGGAGGAAAAGAGTCCGTGCTGCTGCTGCAAGGAGCAGTTCATTGCTCCTGAGATGCAAATATAGACAACAGTCACGGATATGGGTCACACTACACAGACTGAGTACCACACCTTGAAGAGTGAATATTTGTTACAGACCGACCATGAGCCACTCTTGGGCTGAGGCATATTCTCCTGAAACATTTGGTGATTTTAGAGAGAGAAAAAAGTCAGAACAACAGAGCTTTCATAGTAATTTTTTTTTAAATTTTTTTTTTTTTAAATATTGGAGCACTATCCTTCTAAATTTTCTGAGTCAATTATTTGCTGCTAACTGTTCACTCGGCTAAGCCCAGCACAAGGCAACTTTCATATTGCGTTCACAAGAGTGCCAGCCTTGTTCGGAGCCTGTCAGCACAAGGGATTTCTGTTTGGGAACAAAAGTCTTTACACATTCTGGCTCCGAACGTGTGTGCTGCCCTTCCGAAGCCAAAAAGACTCTCTCCCTGTGCCAGTTTGTGTTTCCAAAGTTGCTCTGTGTCCCCTCGTCATCAGCCAAGCTGAGCTGTGCTACTGAACGACGTTTTTGGAATTGCAAGGAGAGCTGGTCTGGAGGGGGATAGAGGACAAACTCCGCAAGCCCTGGGCCAAATGTGTCCCAGGCAGTGCCTGCCCGTGTCCACAGGGAAGGTGCTGCTGTGTGCACATGCAGAGGGATCTCAGTTATGTCAGGTTTGAGGTGCTGATGTGCTTCTCTGCTTCTGTCATGCAGTTTTGGGTTTATTTTGGTGGAAATGAGAGCAGGAATTAGCTTGGCTGCCGCCCAGAAACCTTCCCTAGCTCTCTGTGGATGCTTCTCCCTGGGAAGTCACAGCTCTGTTTCCAAAGGAGCCCAGCACTCCGGCACATCATTTCTCAGAGGCACAGAGACACGGAGTCGCCTGTGGTTGGAGACACAAGCGAGGCCCCAGATGTTAGATGCATCAACGAGGTGACAGCATCCACCAGCTTCTGGATGAGGCTCAGCAGGGCAGAGGAGCTGCAGACCTCACACTGGCACTGGCCACACGGTGCCCGTTTGGGAGATATATCTGGTGATTGGCATGAGCGCTGAACTGACTGAAAATTCAGCGTTTCCCAGAAAGATGTGTTGGTATAAAACATCTCACTCATAGGATGAGCACTACCTATCATTATGTCTTATTGAGGGAATGCTGTGGTTTCCCAGCAGCAGCCAATCGAATTTCTGCTATTCCTGTGATCACCTCAGAAATCTTTCTCCTGAATATTATTTCTTATAAGGGATATAGGTGTCAGTTATAAAACCAATGCCTTTAAAGATTCTGCTGTATTTGTGGGCTGAGCACAGAGGGATCTTGTGAACTATGATACATGTTAGATTTAAGTAGGAAAACACCACAAACAGATCTAAACACACTAAACAGTTCTAAAAATACAGAACCAAGAAGCCTTAGCAAAACTGCTCATACACTAAAGGACATTGAACATCAGGATGGTGTAACATATATTTTTTTCACCAGCAGTCTTTTATCAGGTAATTAATAAAGAGCTGTACAGTGTTACTGCTGAAACACTCACATATATGCCCACATTCTCTCTGACATACAGGTGTTAATCTCAGACTGAAATTATCACTAGCAGTGATGTGAAGATAAATCAAATTTGTTTTACTTTCATGTGTCTTGCACATACAGACATGAAAAATGTTCCTAGAATCCCTCAAAAACTTTTTCTTCTCTCTTGAACAGTTTTAGAATTTACCAGTGCAGTGAAGATACAGAATTAAAGAATCTACTAATATTTTTCCTCTGTGCTTCCCATTAAGTTTGAGAAACACTGGGCTTCACTGTAGAAATTAGTAGCATTTTAAAGCAAGCACAGTCTCTGCAATTTAGAGTATTGCTTACACCAAAGTAGTACAAGATGTAAAGAGCTTCTGGATTTTCCCAGTGGAGATATTTCAGAGATGGCAAAAAGTAACTCATCATTCCTATAGCCTTGAAAAGGACAGAGCAGCTCTTGCATATTTCTAAAGAGGAAACCTTAGATTAAAAAAAAAAAAAAAGATTTATATATATACCAGCACCACAGTGAAGAAGAAACACAGCATATTTGCAGAATGGCCACTTGCCTATGACCCTACCACCAGAAGTGCCAGTCTGACAATGCTAAATCTGGAGATCTTTGACTGATGGTAAAATCACTGTTCTTTGTGGCAGCATTTTCTGAGGGAAACAATGAGCACGCCCATAGGAAAGCAGGTAAATGGGAACACTAGGAAAGTGAATCTTGCAGAAAATATTGTACCTGATTGCTGTGCTGGGAAACGTGAGACCAGGTCAGGAGAACAACCTGGTGGTGCCTACTGACTGAAATCGCCTTGGTCTCTTACTGAACCAGAGAAGGAATGTGGGAAAGCTGGTTCGAGTCCCTGCTCTCCACAAAGTGTCTGCATGGCCCTGGGCAAATCCCTTCTTTGTTCTGTGCCATGGTTGTTCACCTGTGAGTGGAATCAAAAATACATTTACAACCTCACTGCACGCGAGGGAATAGCTACATTGAATTCTGAGGTACTTAGATAAAGAAGGACAAAAAATTGATTGGTTTTAGACTTATACCAGGACCAGGAAGATATTTTTTTTCAGGACAACACAAACCTAATATGTGAGTCTATTTAGCAAATGAGCTTATCAATTTCATCCTCCAAAGTCAGAGGATGAATTCCCTAAATCAGAAATGGCACTGTTTAGAATTTTTGCCTACACAAAGGAAAAGACTTTGACCAGCATGGTTTAGTCAGTCCTGGCCCAAGAGATTTCAGCGCAGAAACAAGCCCAGAGATAAAAGGAGACCTTTAATAGTTCTCTAATGACAGGTTTATTCCCTTCCAAAAAACCCCAAACAAATTAAAAAAAAAAAAAACAACAACAAAAAAAACCACCAAAAGTAAGATTTGGTAAAAGATCTTAGAAACCTCCACAATATATCTGGTTATAAGCTGAGAGAGCAGAGGTGGAAAAGTCTTTCACAAAAGTGAGGAAAAGAATGAAAGTTCAGAGAATTAAAAAAACCTGTGCTGAAGTGTGATATTTCAACATTTATGCTACTGCCACAAATTAGTTTTGTCATCATTAAGAATTCAGCAAGAGGTTAGAGATGAATTATAATAATGCAGCAACATGAAAGGAGTTGTTTTTTATTATATATTCACCTGAATTTAATTTTCTCCTCTTCCACAGTCATCCAGTAGACTGTTCTCTTGGGGAATATTTACATTTTGCCTTTGAATGTACAGGAATTCAGTGAAGGCCAACATTTTTTATTATTTTAAAATTACTTAAAAAAAAAACCATGATAAAACACAAGATTTCCTATGTTCTCCAGTGTTTGTGAGGTCTGCAGCCATTCCGGAATGATAATGATCTCCAGGGACATAATAAACAGTAGTGTTTTTCGGAATAACCTTGTTATCCTTTACCAGATTCTTCTTTGAAGACCAAGTTGTTAATTCAGGAGTTAATTCCCCAGAAATCACACTTAGATGCCTGTGTTTTTCTATCACATACATAGCACCAGGTCTTAAACTGAGGTGGGTGGAAATGAAAACCAAATTAGGTGTATGGATGAATCAACACAAGAGATTCTACATTTTGGGCTCTGCAGTTAACGTATTCTTAAACAAGAATTGCTAACCCTCATCAGGTGCTTGGTGTTTACTCTTGCTTGGTGAAGATAAAACAACAAAATAAAGGAAGGTGCCACCAGAGCAGCAACACTCGGATTCTGGAGAACTAACACCAGTTACCTGAACCAGTCTAAAATGACCTTGGTAGGAAGGTGTGGCCAAGCCTACCACAATGTTTAAGGTGTTTAAATCCTCTTTGAAACCTCTGGTGTGGTCAGAGGTCTGTGATCTCATGTGTCATCACTATAGGCTGCTTCCAGATATATGTCTTAACTCCCATTTTTCTCAGGAAAATGGAAATAGCAGGCACTCCCTTCTAGGCAATAAAAAAAATCCATCTTGACAAGCTGAATAAATAGTGATATCCATAGTTAGCGATAACTAATCTCATTCTGTAAACCAAAAAAGCTGCCTTTGAGAAAGGAAACAAGGTAATGGGAAATGGAAACCTGACATTCTCAAATTCTTTTCATAGCACTTGCATGGAAATCAGTCCCTACAGCTATCAGACAATCGAGTAGATACCATTCCCAATACCGCAATGCAAACTAACATCTCAGACAACCCCCCACTCCTCAGAGCCAGCTGTTGAAAGTTTTATTCTGAGTCAGTCTCACAACATTCTGGTGGGGATGGAAAATACGGTAGATACCTCCATTTTATAGCTAAAGAGCAAAACCACCAAAGATTCAACTCCACTAGAGGAAATTAGAGCTTATGTACTGTCCAGGTGTCCCTGGAGGAACATCTGTCCAAAATTCAGATTCCTACCAGTTGTCTGCTGCCTGTGTTAGAGGTGACTTTGGATACTTCAATTCCTCCTTTAGAATGTAGGAAAAAGTTTTTGCACTGATCTAATCCAAAGGTGACTTTTGACTTACTGTTAATTAGACGTCTCCTATTAGACCTATCAGTGTTTTACTGATTTTGTTAGACTTGTTCCTTACCTTTTTTGAGAAAATGTTTTTCACTTAGGGCTTGCAGAAGCATAAGCATTTGTAGAATATTTATACAAAAGACCATGGAATCATTTAGCAAAAGGGGATTTTCTGTTTTCCTGAAATTTGTACTCACTAGAAATGACATGCTACAAAGCAAGTTACTTGGTTACAAGTGAAACAATCTTTCTAATAAATTACTACAATTTAGCTTAAATATAAATCAATTATTATTTTCTTTCTGATAAGATAACAATTGGAATCCTTTCTACATTTTGTAGGGCTTCTTTAATGGGCCGTAAGAGGAACAATTTATTTCACTTCATGATATCTTACAAATACTTCAAATTTTTTGAAATAGCTCATTGACATTGTACAGAATTTCTGGAATCTATTAATGTGTTGTTGAACTCTTTTCTCATTTTCACTGTTGTGTACTGAAGCCAAACTGAGAGCAAAGTGTTCATTTAGGTTGGAAATGAAGCAAGGCAAGTTTGTCCAGATATATGAATGACTACTTTTCTCCTAGAGGAAAAAATAGCAGAATGACTGAGTACTCTGCAGTACTCTTCCCTTATTTCTGGATTTGAACCTGGATTGGAGTGATTTGTGAGACTCCCGCTCGTCCTGGATTCCAGAAATGTGTTGTTCCGGTACCATTTCTAATCTCTCTGGAAGGCAGATGAAAGCCTCAATAGAGCAAACTCAAGACTTTGGGAAGGTTTGCACATTTATTCAGGAATTTGGTACCTGACCTAAGCCTAAAATATGAAGGCAGTGAGTGCTGTTCTCACTGAGAGAGGTCAGTCAAACCTGAGCACAGCTCTGAAATTCCAGGGTTCAGCCATTGAGTCTCCTAATAACTTGGTTTTTGTTATTCTTTATGTCTTGCCAGAACCACAGCAGATGAAGAAAGTAAAATTTCATCATCCTAGCAGTTGAGTGAACACAATTTCTGCATTTATCAAGCACCAGATAACTGACACCAAGGCAAACAAACAGGCAAATATGAGTATGTTTCTTTATCTTTCGGCTCCCTCTTTACAGATCTCCCCAGGGCAGAAAACTTATGAAAGCTAAAGTGTTCTCACAAGGTTTTCTTTTTAGCTCGATTAATAGCTCTTTAGAGGTCTCCTTCCCCGCAGGCTCCTTTGGACACCAATGTTTTGTTGAACTTGCACACCCTTCCTCTGAAACGGAGGTTACACGATAACCGTGCACAACACTCCGTGCATTGATGAACGAGAGCGCAGAGCACCAGTCACAGGCTTCTGGAAGTGTATCCTCAGCCAAATCATGAACAAACTCCTGAGTAAATATCCATCAGCCTTTCTCTCTTATAAGCTTCACTTAAAAATCATCTGAGATTTTGAAATGCTGCATTAAATCTTACAGTTCTGGGCAGAGCTTGATGCCGTTGTGGCGTTGAACTGTGTCACAAGCAAGGCTCGTTTTTCACTCATCCAGGCTTCCCTAGAGCAGGAATGACAGACATGGACTAGACAGAGTGGCTGCCTTGAACTTCTACATCAGTACAAATGTTGATGCTATACAGGATGTATGACACGTCCTCTGGGCAGCAGTTTCGATTGAGAGACAAAGTGTTTTTTATGTTCAAAGACGCAGCTTTAAAGCCTTTCTTCTTAGGGCCTTTTTCTTACAAGTGTCTCTCTCTTGTAAATAATTTCCACCTCCCCCTGATGAAATTCATTGTCCTACAGAAGTACCTGATTAGTATTTGGTGTGAGGGATGTGTGTGTGGCGTGTGTGGCTGTTTTGCTGAACTCCCCTTTGTTTAGAAACAGTGTCTATCAAAAGAGCAGGGGTGAAGTTACTTCTAAACCACACACTGTAGTAACAAGTTTAAAACAAGAGCCACAAGGATGAACAGACAGAGTATGTCAGTGGGAGGGGGCATTAATGATCAATTTTTTGTCAGCCTCCTTATTTTCCTTGCAAGAGACCCTTACAGAAACTTCTAGCTTTGTTTTGCTGTGCTGAAAGTAAAGCAGCAGTCCTGGGCTAGCAAGCCCTGGAAGCAGGACTGAAATTGGCAATTCACTGAAATGGATCAGGGATGTTCTCCAGAAATAAGAAAGCTGTTGACATCGAGAAAGAGAGAGAGAGAGAATGATTTGCTATTTCTGTGTATAGCTGATAGAAAAAGGATGGGCTTAAAGTGTGAAGATCTAGGTTAAATTGTTGTTTCCTCTGCTTTGGTGAAGCCAGTTACCCAGCACGGCAATGGTGTTCTCATTGCCTGAGCACCAAATATTGCTGTCTGCTGTCATTACCTACCTCATTGCAGCTATCTCCTTCCAGAGCAGTAAAATGAAGTGTTTCAGTACCAACAAAGCAGCTAAAAGGTTCCTTTATGCAGAATATGAGAGAATACTGAGAGAATACTGCGTTTAAAGTGTTTTGCTGATGCCTGAAGGAAGGCCAGTGAATTCACAGCTACAGACTTGAACCAAACTGCACAAAACTTGTTCTGCCACTTTCGAAAAAATCCTGACTTCCTCAGCACCATCCTTCCAGATTTGCCTTGCTCCACTTCAATCTCTGACAGGTCCCTTTAGTTCTTTGCTGTTCCTTCTTTTTTCTCATTCATCTTTCTCTGGCTGCCTGTAATTTTAACTCTTGAACTGACCATTCAACCATATCCCACAGGATTTGGCTGCACCGTAGTTTGCACCTCACCCCTTAAACAAAACCGCAAACACGATATGATGGCATTTTATTCAAAGAAAAAATAGAAAAAAATAAGGTTTTTTAGTTTATTTTGGAGAAAACTTAAACTGAACAGGCCCTTGCAGTTGGAGGAGATGTTCTCCAGCAAAGTCATGCACTCCTGGACCACACCAGGTCCCTGAACCAAGACCTGGGAACAGAATCTCTGGATTAGGAACCCACAGGAGTTGGCAATGCCTGGCTTACCCTACTGCCACTGAGCTGGAGAGCCTTGAGGACCATAAAAGCACAGGAATAGGTCTCTATTTTGGCAATCATTGGGTTGCATTGGCTCCTTGGGGCTGTTGGTAGCTAAGGTGTAAGGAGAGAACAGCTCGTCACATGGCAGTACCAGAGCTGAGGAAGAAAAAACACTCCACAGAGTATTAAAGTCTCCTTTGACTAGTTTGTTGTTTTTTGTTTTGTTTTGTTTTGTTTTTCCTAGAGAAAATCGCTCACAGGCACAGGAAAGCTGATGGCAGCAGACCCCAGGATGGCAACTGGGGCAAATCCCTTGAACACCCCTCAGACCTTCATCAGGTCTTAATCCAGGGAAAAGAAACTTCTCCAGACTTACCTAACTGTGAGCCAATACAATGGAGGTCACGAATAAAAACAAGTAATGAATAGAAATATTAAAAGAGCTGCTTTAAAAGCACCAATTATTTTCAATAATTCAATGAATAGCTGCAGTAGCAGTATCCCTGCACAAAGACATTTTTTAATGTTAGTAATGGCCAGTGCAAGGAATTAATGCAGGTACTAAAGTAGGTTTATTTAGAGAAGTGAAACAGCCAATTCTAAAATGAGCACTGCTACACAGTTTGTGAAAAGTCTGCTCTGAGAAGGAAGCACAAAATTGCATCCTGAAAATGAGAAGCACTCTGAAGGAGAAATTCATGGCAATATAAACTGGAACTTTTCTTTAGTGAATCACTGAAAATGAAACTGCTCCCTTCTCCTTATTCTTCTGAAGCTGCTGACATGCATAAAAATGTGTGTTGGACCCGCAGCTTATTTGGAAAGCTTTCTCCTTCCGTAACGAAAATGTGTTATTTCTCTAAACAATATGCCACTCAATACCAACAGAAGTCTCATTAGCAGATAGGGCATAGTTGCAAGGCTTCAACCTGTGCCTGGGTTAGGATCTAGAAAGAAAACTCTGGTAGACTCAAGTATTTACTTATTTAGCAATTCTTTCCAAGGTCATATTTTTAAGCTGTAGGGGAAACCATCCTGAAGAGTAAACTGAGTGACTGGGAAGTTGAAGCACAGAAGCTTGCTGTGACTGAGTTAGTAATGCTCTCTTTAAACAGTGGCCCCACTGAAGAATTGAACTTAAGTGCCTCGGCACAGTAAAGCCTATGTGTTGTCTTTGGGAAGCATTTTCAGCTTAATAGGGATGAAGTTTCCTTTATGCCTGATGCAGCAGCACATTTCATTTCACAAATTTCCTTTTCCACCCATTTAAGCAATTAACTTGGAATGAATGAGATGCCAGATGAATATTACTGCCTTAAGAATCAATAGCTGGTTCTGAGGTGGCTCTGGAGAAAAGAAGGGTCTATATTAGCTGGCTGTGCATCTTGACCTCTTGCCAAAGCCACGGCACCTCAGCAGTTACCTCAGGAGCACTGTACCCACCACTCTGTGTGCCCCATGTCAGCAGCAACTTGTTCTCTCTTATTTCCCTCCAGCTCTGGTTCATGGGCAAGGAACAGTGACCTTTTGAGTAAAAGAGCAGAGCAGAGACTTTGCAGGTTGGCCTAGGGACGTGCAGAATGCATCCCAGGCATGGGCAGGCAGCATGAGTGAGGATGGTGTTAATTACTCCCAGTGCCACCATAGAGTTTACAAGTCCTAGTAAAAATTTCTTGCCTGGTAAAGCTCACCCAGTGGTAAACAAGTCACTTTGCTGCTTCCCACAGCTGGTATGAAAAGTGATGAAAATTCCATGATGGGTAGGTAGAAACCAGCTGTCCCCTCAGATTACACAGGTGCACTTACAGGTGCCTTTTTCAGACCTCTGTCCTCATGTGGATCAACTTCTGGCCCAGTGAGGTGGCCCCTGAAGAGAGGTGAGCAGTGGTCCCCTTTGAGGTACCTTCAAGCAATCATGGTGGGCAGAACTGAACAATGAATGATGTTTTGACACTGACAGCTCACTAAGCCTGTCTAAAATATGCTGATGAAAACAAGCATAGAAAATTGTTGAACCTCATAAAGCAGTTCTTAAGCACAGAGTTGGGAACTCTTCTGAATCACCCTTCACCTGGAGGATAATATCTTAAAGGATAAATGTTTTCCATGTGTAGGATTGTGCTGGTTTGAAAGTAAAACCAGTGAAAAACTCCAAGTCAGAAATACAATTCAATAGGAGGGGGAAAAAAAAGTAAAATAAAATAAGTTCAATAATACAACCTGTTAGGGCCCTGGTAGCAGTCCGGATGAAGTGGTCTTGTTGAAGCAGTGATCCTGTAGAAAAGTCCAGTAGCTCCTTGTCCTCTGGGAATCCAGTGGGTTGAGGGCCCCCTGTGCTATCCCAGGTTATATCCAGGTGGGAATGCTTGGCTCCTCCCCATGGGAGAAGCATCCCACAATGGAATGATGTAATTTTATGACTCATGCAGTGGGTCCTTGATTGCCCATTAAACAGAGATAACTCCCGGATGGGAGTTACCCATGAGTCATACAGCACAGCACGAATGGGCCCATTAACAGAACATAGTCCGGAGGGTGGGGACAAGGGGAACACTGCCCCACCTGGTTTCAACAGTTCATGAAGATGGTGATAGGATACATATCTTGGGCATATCTTACATTGTAACCTAGGACAAGGATATTCACTTCTGGAGATGTCTGACCTGGAAAGACAGGCTCAGGTTAAACATGAGGCACGTGGAACAAGGGGCTTCTCTCCAAGGCGCTGCTCCCAACCAGGCAATAAGGGATAGATTGGAATGAGAAGCTTACTCACCACCTGAATATTTGCCAGTGAGTAGTTAAGGCCATAGGAGGCTGTGACGGAACAGTGAACCTCCCCATGAGACCTGTTTTGAGGTTATTTTCAGCACAGGTCAGCACTTTCAGGCTGAACTTTGAAATGTGGGTTCTTACACTGTTCTTGCAAGACATTTGCTCCCCTGTCTCAGGAAGCAGGTACTTATCACTGTGGTTATGTGGTCTGCATGAGCAAAGCCTCGTACTCACCAGAAAAGTGATCCTGTGCACTTCAGACAGTCTACCTTAGGCAATGGGAACATCCCCCTTCCAGGCTGAAGAATATCCCCCTGTCCTTAAAAACCCTGGGCAAGGTGGTGGACGGGGTAAAGAGGGAGGGAAACCTGCATTGAGCCTTGGCTGCGGTGACTGCCTGTGATGGCTCAGCTGTATGGTGCTCCAAAGCAGCCTGGGATGTACATCCCTGGGAAAAATCACACAGATTCCTGTCCCTTTGGGGAAGAAAGTAGGGAAAATACTGCTAGAAATGCTGTCTCTGCAGCCCTGTTGAATGAGGACTAAGTTATGACAAAATCGGTGACTTTTTTGAGCCTAGGGGTTTTGGATATATAAACTTCCATGTGATAATTCTTTAAACCAAAGCACAGCAATAAAAAGGGGAATTGTGCACATTTCATTTTAAGCATAAATCTATTTTTTCACTAGCTTCTTATTTTGACCTTGTAGGTTTGGCTGTCTGTCAGAAAGCGCCACATCCGATCCTACTAATTCCTTTCTTTAGGTCCTTCCTGTCAGAGAGCTGATATGGTTTTGGTGAATTCCGGCACAAATTCACTTCATACAGTTTGACCCTCTGGTATTAACAATAAGTTTCCTCCTAACAAGGAAACCAACAGAGTTACAAACATATGCCTTCACTTACACACAGGTATGCCAACACCAAAAAGTCTGGATTTTGGTTCCTACGTGAAAGCAGTTCTGGTTCTTGGAGGTGCTGGGAAAATGGGCTACTATGACAAGACTTGACTTCAGGCATAGAAGATTGAAAAAGTTGGCATAATAGTGTCGTCATAGAAAGTGACAGCCCTAAAACACTGTGGAAATAACCTTAATGTTCTTGTTTCTTAAAACAGCTTTCTTCATGTGGAGTTTTTCTTCTGGGACTGTCAGAAATACCCTTAGCCTGGACTGAATTATTTTCCTTTCTGAGGTTCAGATTTTTTTGTTTTTGTTTGGTTGGTTGTGTTGCTTTTCTTGTTTGGGTTTTTTGTTATTGTTGAAGTTTTTTTGTTGATTTTTTTTTGTTGTTTGTTTGTTTTCTGCTGGAGGGAACTTTTCCAGCACTGAAACTGAATAAAATGCAAGTGTGCCAGATTGGCATCAGTTTTGTTTTAACAAACACTTCAGTTATGTTTAATTTTATGGTTTCTGCTTTGTCACTGTGTTTTCTCAAATGCTACAGAGCTGCATTTGTTTTAAATGAGCTCTAAAGAAAAGTGAACCAACAAGGATTTACAGACGTGTTTATGACGGAAGCAGTTTTGTAAAATCAGGACTGACACAGCACGGAGCAATATCTGGATTGTACTGGATGTAAAGATTCTCTCCCCCTCCCTCAGCCTATAAATTATTGTCACCACATCACTTCTGAATGAACTCATTTGATCAAATTAGGCTTTTAGAAGTTGAAACCTGGTAGTTCTTAGGTCAAAGTATCTTTCGTATCAAAGTACAAAATATATGCTTACCACTTTTTTCATATCCATATCAAAAGTAGGTGGATGCATTGTTAATAAGAGCCATGGGTTTAAGAGCTAATGTGAGATGTACAAACCAGAAAACTATTAGAAAGGGAAGGGAATGTCTGGCAGTGTGAGGGGCAGGTGCCATACCACCAGATCTCCTTTGTGAAGGAGATCCCTTCCACCTCCACTCTGGTCCCTAACACACAGGAGTGCTGACTTTGCTCCCAGTGATGTTTGCAGATATGTGTGCACATTGCTAGTGCATGATCAATGCTGTTTCTTTACTTTTTTTTTTTCCTGCAAACCACTGCTAATTGGTAGCAGTGGTAGAAATGTCAAGTGACACTACTCTTTCTGCTAAGAAGATGGTTATAAAGTAAAGATTTTCAAAATCAGCTCTGATGCGGAGGAGTTATCATGGAGGAGAAATGTTTAATTCATGAACAGATATGGAATTCTATTTTCCTTTCACAATGGTAATCCATACATGTTACCTGATTCAAATTGTGAGGGAATGGCATTCACAAAATATTTAAAAATTAGGAACTAATTTTTTGGCACTCCCAAATACCCTGTAAGTTTTTCTAAAATCTCAGAATTAGTACTGGAGATTAGAGATCTGTAAATTAACTTCCATCATGCCTCTTTTTTGAGAAAGGACTTCTGGATTCACCTTGTGTTTCTAAACACAAATAGTACTCTGCTTCTGGTACAGATTATTGCTTTAGAAAGGTTTTATCAAATAATAAAATACACAGTCCACTTCTACCAGTTGTGTGAAACAAAAATTGTTTTAGAAATGTGTAGGTTGATTAACATCTGTGCTAATGTGGAGTAATACGGAATTTTAGCCTAGAATGTGAAAAGCAAGTGTACACATACATATTTCCAATCGTTTCTGAAACTTATTGTCTCCTAGCAGCTGTTATTTTACATCTCATGGCTCCTATTTTTTTGTCCAACCCAACAGATCTGAATATCTTCACTCAACAGAGCCAACACCTAGTTGAAGAACCTGAATTTTCACATCAGAGCTTGTGCTCCTAAAGCAATTAATACAGCTCAGCTGAAATATGAATCCAGATTTTGGACAGATGGCTGCTTCACATTAAAGTTTATTTTCCAGGAGTTTGCTGTATACTTCCCATGGATACTCATAATACTAATTTCTTGATATTATGATGTTAGCCCATCAGTAACCTTCAGAGTTTCCATCTCACTTGCCAAACCCTATGAATCCATTTAGCCTCCTGCTGACCTGTGTTTGTGAACATTGCAGGGTGAATTTCATCACATGGCAGGGATCTCTATCCCCTGAGATGCCAGTAGTAGACTTTGAGTTGTCCTATTTTAAATTTTAAAGCTACAAGGTTCACTGACACAGAATAAACTGGGATAAAAAACCTTATGTCCTGTCCTCACAGCTTCTGAGAAATGTGTCCATTCCAAAGTCACTTGATATCCAGATTTCTGGACAAGGTGCTTTTGATAGACACTTTTTTTTCCCTTCATTTGAAAGCACTGGTTTGTCAGATTTGAAATTTTCAATGTAAGGTCCAGGTACACTTTCTCTGTGTTGGGGATAAACTTTCTGAATGAATGGCAAGACCAGTCCCTGCCTTCTGATCACATTGCAGCACTGCCAATGACACAAAAGCAAAGACCTCACTTATAATGACAGAGAACCAGCCCTTCAATACATCTAATTCAGATCAAGATGTGAAGCCTAGATAATCTGTGTATCAAGGGACCATCAGGCTTTCAATCCTTCCTGTCGAAGATATTGCTGAACACTCATCGAGTGGAGACATACAGGTGATGGGGCTCAGAAAAAAAATGGAATTATTGTTTTCATCCCCAAATACTGCTGACTCTTGCCCCAGTGCCAACCTTGAGCCATACTGCCCTTGTCTGGACATCTCTTTACATGGCACTGGAAAAAGAATGGATCAGATGTTCTATTTATTTCTTTATATGGTGATGCTGTCTTGTGGTACCCTCTGGAGGCACAAACAGCAGTGTGTGGGCCTGAGCAATCCTGTTGATTGACATCTCTGCAGAGATTTCTATTCAAACCTGCTGAGACCTTACCTGGATTTTAAAGGGCTTGTTAGAAGCAGAGTTAAGCAGGGCTAAACATCAACATAAGATTCATCAGCAATACAAGTCCTTGCAGGCAGATGAGTACTGAAGGAACTCAAGTAAAAGAAACAAAAATGTAAAGATAGACTGACAAGAAAATAATTAGAAAAGCTGCATTGGATGGGAGACAACTGGTGAGAGACATGCTTGTTCCAGTTTCTTTGAGGCATGAAGCACCAGCTAGCAAAAAAGATTATTTGCGGGTGAAAGAATTGTGAGGATTCTTCCTTACTGACAGCTCGGATCAAATGCATACTATCCATCAAAATACCATATATAGAGACCAAAGAAGCAAACAAACTATGGGAGTGCTAAGCAACAGAATGAGAGAGGCTGTTAGAAGGAAGAGGGCATATTCCTGAAAAAGGTGAAGCTGTGTTCAGCTGAGGAAAATAGGTAAGAATTATTTTCTGTAGATTAAATATAGAGCGTGGTGACACACTGGAAGAAGTTGCCCAGAGATGCTGTGGATGCCCCATCCCTGGAAGTGTTCAAGGTCAGGTTGGATGGGGTTTTAGGCAACCTGCTGTAGTGTAAGATGTCCCTGCCCAAGGCAGGAGGGTGCAACTAGATGATCTTTAAGGCCCCTTCCAAATCAAACTATTCTATGACTCTATGAAATATGCGGATTCAAAAAGAGAAATCTAAAAATTAGTTTGGAATCACCTTTAAAAAAAGGCATAAAGATTGAACAATAATAAATTACCTAGGTCCATTGTGAATGTCTCTCAGAGATTTTGCAGACCAATAGACAGTGAAGTTGTGAAAGTAGCAATGAGAAAAATCAACAGTGCAAAAAAGAAATGAGTTTTTATTTTCCATATTTATTCACCATGAGGCCTTAATGCATATTTTGTCTGCCTCAACCCCAAGGACAAAGAAGAAATATCAGGAGAAACAAATTGTCAGCATCACATATTGTTCATTAAATGCATTCTAAAGAAAGACAAGTTGGAAATAATGGATCTTCTGGCTGTGGAATGTGAGCTCTCATTTTACTTGCCTTTTAATAAAATTCTTCAAGTAGAAACATACAAGTTTTGGTACCAAGCTAGTGGTAGAGCTTATAATAAGGAAAAAGATTGTTATACAAAAGATTGTGATGAGAAAATAACGTTTATTAATTTATGTGGGAATAATCCAAACAGCTTCTGTGACAGGAAGAGAAACCCATTGTGTTCTTAGAGGGATTCAGTGAGCACATAGACAAAGGAGAATTGGTTGACAAAGTAACTGGATTTCTTAAACACAATCAAAAAATCCCCTCAGCAAAGCCTGTTTGAGAGCCTGCTGTGAGACAGGTAAGACCTTAATGTACATACCTTGGTAAAAGAGGAAAAACAATAAGTAGGAAATAATGGTCAGTTCCCGAATGTTTTACAGGGAGCTTTCCAAGTAATGTCTGTTTGTGGTGAGCTGTGCAACATCCACATGTTTATATATATAAATGAACTCCATGTCTGGTGAAAGCACAGACCTTGCTCACTAGCCCAGACAGGACTGCTCAGGGTAAAAATGAAAGTTCACTATGAAGACATGCAGAGGCAATAAATCAGCTTCACAATACTGCTGAAAAAAAATGCCAGATGGAATTCAGCGTTGATAAATCAGAGGTAAGACACCTAAGGAAAAAAGCCTCTTCAATTAACGAGCATAATGACATGCTCTTCAGTTGGGCTTTTAGGAAAGAGACCTTGGAAGGATGGCAGACAGTTCTATAAAAAGCAACTTGAGGTTCTGTAGCAGTCAAAAAAATCTCCTCTGTTTGAATTTAGGAGCTACTTGAAGAAGAAAACAAAAAACAAAAAGTCCTTATGCCACTATGTCAATCTATGGCACAAACACATCTCCAATAGTGTACACCAGTCCAGATTCTCCACCTTAAAAATATGTGGTAAAACTTCTACTGTAGTTGCAAGTGGATGTAGACAACCAAGATCTGTAAATGGACACCTCTTATTAAAACAGCTAGTAGAATAAAAAAAAGAAACATACAATAGGGTACACAAACCCTCTCTAGATCTAAAATAAAAAAGCAGCCAAGAAGTGGCCTTATCCAAAATCTTGTTTGGTATTTCTAGCTATAGAGCTAGGTCGAATAAAAATATTAATTACAGCAATCTAAAAACCTTGTATTGCCCAATACAAGAAAAGTTATAAATAAGCTTTCAGGGTATGGTGTAGCACCCATACAAAGGTGGGATAATAACCTCTGATATATGAAATTGAGAGATGTAGAGAAAGCAATTAGGAAATGAAAGGTTGCTTATTCTGTAGTACAAGATTCATGAACGTTAACCATGAAACTAATAGGTGGCAGGTTTGAAACCAAGAGGAAGAGGCATTTCCTCATACAACACTGAGTTAAACTGTGGCTGTCTTTACCACAGGATGTTGGGGAGGCTAAAATTCTACAGAGCATCAAAAAGTGACCAGACCAAATAGATCATAGAGGGAAAACCAACCAAGTATTAACTGCAAGAGCAGCAGCCAGTGACTTAGGAAATCCATGAGACACTAAGCCCTGGAGCTCCAGGAATTTGCAGGGACACACAATGATATTTTTATTTATTTTATTGGTCTTTGTACGCTTCCCTAGGCATCCATTTTTAACCATTAGCAGCACAATGTGCAAGGAAGATCATTGCTCTGACTCAGTACTGCATTCTGAATGTTCTCAGACACCTGGCTCAGCAGAATGCATCAGGATCAGGCTCAGGGAAGAGCCTTAACTCCACAGGTGGAGCAGAAAGATGATTTAGTTCAGGCCCCTGGTGTGTTGTGTCCACCTTTATCCTGGCTGGAGCTCAGAAACAATGGCTGCTGTAAGCTGAGGTGAGAAGTTGGTTTGGGAAATGATGGTGGTCAGGTTGAAGAGCTTGAAGGGGTCAAACACTTTGGTTAGGGGTCACAGTGCCATCGTTAGGTAAGCCAGGTCAGACACTTGGTGTCCCTCCCATGCCTGGGGCTCAGCACAAGGTGCAGTTTAGGGATGGTCAAAGGGCTCCATGTGGATGTCCTGGCTAACAAAACCTGTGGCTTTGAAGGGCAACACACCAACTGCGCTGCCAGACCTCTTCCTTGGGAGGGATTTTATTCTTATTCAAGCACTGGTATAAAGCACAAGTGCTCTGGCTTTAGGAGGATTTTCTATTCTCATAATGATATATGTATTTTCAGAGAGTGTTGTTCTTGAATGGAGTTTATTAAAATGAATCTGCAGGTAACTGCTCTGTTCAACTTTTTTGACAAATAACTCCAACTCAGTGCTTAACTCCAAAGGGGCCAGGAAATGAAAATATAGCCCCATTCCTCGATAATTATTAATTTCCTGTCACTATTTTCCTTACTTCAAGAGTAGGGAAAGTTCTAAAAATCTTTAGAGGTTGATTAAAGAGTAATTTGTTAGTGGGATGGGGGGAGGGAGGTGAAGGAAAGGGACAGAAGATTATTTCTGAACACCAAAAATAGTTTCAAATTCCCACCAAGAAATGACAAATTGTTATATACACAGTGAGACAGGGAGATGTATATTTTGTTTTAAATTCCAATTCCAAAATGTACTGCATAAAGAGAAACCACAAATTGAAACTTCATGTGCTCATGCTGGCAGCAACACCAAACTTACGGTTTTCTTCTAAAAATAATACCCCCAAAGCCTACCTAAACCTTCCTGAACCTCCTGTCCCCTCTTTAATAAGTAAGAACACAGGGTGTTTTGATTTCTCAGTGACTTTTTTCCTTTCCTTTGAGTCACTAGTGGAGGATCAACTGCTCTCAACCTTGCTCAGGTAATAATGGTTTCAATGAGAGATTTGCTTGGCCAAGGTGTGCAGTATTTTTCCAGGTATTTACATGAAATTAGGGAAAGTGACAGGAATGAGGAACAGTCTTGGCAGGAGAATAAGCAAACACCATTTTGTAATGGGGTGGAGAGTAGAGAAGGAAGATAATGATGTTAGGACCACTATATAAAACTTTACTCCTTTTCTATCTTTGTAATTTATCCCTTTTAAACAGAAAGACCTTTGAATTTGAATCAAATATCTAAAGAAGATGAATTTGGAGGGGTCAGTGCTGGTCATAGGAAACAAGCCACATCAAAATGCCCCAAATAAATCACCTCTAATTTAAGCAAAACTGTACCACAGACTAAGGACAAACCAGCCCTTTCAGCTTTCAGAAGAGAAGTCAACATCAAAGGAGGAACCTGAAGTAGAAGCCTAGAAATGCAAATCTGTTGGTCTTTTCACATTCAAATTCTCACGCTTCTTCCATTTCCTTTTACAGAAAAAGAATGTGGTCAAACTTGGGGGAATGACTTCACAGCTTTTATTAAAGGGTAGCGTAATCCTCCCCTGGATAACTGGAGAATCATTATAAAGAGAAATAAGCAGTGATGATCTGTCCCAGTTTGAGTGCTGTGGTTTGGAAGTTCTGACCCATGAGATGTTATTTTCCCAGTACAATTACATGAAAATGTATAAATATGAGCACTGATGAGAAAGAGAAGTACCCTGCTGAAAGGTGAGTGGTATTGAGTTCCCTCTGCTTTTACGAGGAAAAAAGGCTCCTACCCTTTTGAGTGATATTGCACATAATAGTAAGAGTCCAATATATGAAAAAAAACCCCAGACATGCACTTCCACTTTACTATTGTTCTATTTTACTGTGGAAGTGGGGCACAAAGACATTAAATGCTGTAAGGTCCTCCTGTGGGGATGGATTTGGGCTCCATTGGGTCCATCCAATGAAAGCAGTAGCATTCAGGGCACTCAGTGCTGGGTGTTGAGTGCCAAAATTTGGGTGGTGAAACTGCCACCATGTTTGACTGTGTGTAAAGAGGTCATGCTCCACTAATAGAAAGTCCTCCAAATTCATCTTCATTAGATATTTGACTCAAATTCAAAGGTCTTTCTGTTCAAGTGGCCAACCTGGATGGCTTGGGGCTCTTATAGACTCTAATCAAAGTGGGACAGGAATTATACTATGTTATACCTAATTAAGAGTAATTTCTCTGAACTTCCTGTTATTGTTCTCAAACAGCATCAGAGAAACCTTAATTATTTGCAACAACACCACAAAGGAAAACCCCCGAAATCACTGGAACAAAACCACGTAGAATAATGCGAATTTATCGTTAAATTTAGTACCTCAATGAGAAATGCTCTATTGATAGCTCAGAATTGCTCTGCCTGGAAACCACCCGAGCACTACCTTATTTCTAGACATCTGTCACCACAGTTATTATCTAACAACAAGCATAACATGAAAATAATCATTATGTTTAGGGCAGGAACAATAACTAATTGACTGACATGAAATTGCATCAATATCATTATCTCCTGTTGACTTTTTGATAATATGTTGGTGAACAGTTTGTATTTTCCAGAGTAGAAAACCTTTCTTGTTTCCTAGCAGGGGCTCTACACCCAGAAGTTTCCTTTAATAGCTACCTAATTTTACGGATTTAAATATAGTTATTTCCAAGAGCTGATGATATTTCATTATCTTGGTATTATGGGTGTTTTTTAAATATATTTTTTTAAATTTTATTTTTATTGTTGTTTTGTTGTTGTTGTTTTTGTTGTTGTTTTCAGACTTCAGTCTTCTGCAGAATGCAGGTTGGTTTATGGGTTTGGTGTCAAGTAGAATAACAGCTTGATACCTACAGCTCAGTTCGCAGCCTGTCCAGCCTAATTTTGAAGTTATAGGCTGTTAAAAGTATTTAAACACTTCAAAGGTGAAAATGGATGATTCTTAAGTATCTAATTTATGCTGAAACTAATGGTAATTAGGCATCTCCCATGGACTTACCAAAAATCATATAGGACTGTAGTAGCAACAGAATCTACAATATAACACTAGAATTCTGGCCTTTTCTGAGGTAAGGCAGATTTCCAGAAGCAGTCATTTTTACAATGTAAGTTTTTCCCAAATGTTAATTTCTGTGAAAGCCTTAGTACTCCCATCCTAGCTGAAAAACCTTCTCTTACAAATTGTGTTAATGCCTCACACATTGCTCTTCTATGTTTGAGGTTTATGGTCAAATACCACTGAAATACTTCATGGACCTTAGAAGCTTTCCTACAGCATCAAGAGTTGCACATAGTCTGGTGCATAATCCTCAGAGTTTTTTTTGCCCTACTAGCCCAGTTTTCAGAAAAAGCCACATTGCTTCTGAATATCACATCTTTTTAAGGCCATAAAAATACCATCGAAGCACTTTTGAAAAAAAATTTTGGGAGCATGAGGGTGTGTGTGAATATTTTCAAAGTTGCAATTTGACTAAACCAACCTCTGCTTAGGTCATCAAACAGGCATGTGTTTGGGACACAGAGGCACTACAGACCTGGCATATTCAGCCCAGAATCCTCATGGTTATGTGAATAATTATCCCTTCATACCGGCCTAGAAATCTTGGACAGAAATAGCAATCACAGCAAGGGTGCTAAGAAATAATTTGTACCATACATCTGCTGATGTCCCTTAGCCCAGCTGGAACCTACATGCTTTCCTGCCTATCTTGGGTTTCTCAAATCGTGTTGATGTGTATTTAAGCCGCGGGAACATTTGAGGCAATCAGGCAGGGGGGAGACAAGGACTTCCGTGGTATTTTGATTCCAAACTGTGGTCTCTCTTATCGGGATGGGTGAGGAAGAAAAGCGTCAAGTGTCACTTGGGCTGCTGTTCTCAGCTTGTTCGGCT
Source organism: Donacobius atricapilla (assembly GCA_013397315.1). NCBI lineage: Eukaryota > Metazoa > Chordata > Aves > Passeriformes > Mimidae > Donacobius > Donacobius atricapilla. The sequence goes on along the minus strand of WBMY01001920.1, from coordinate 303,173 downwards.
AACTCAAGGAGGAGCCTGTGTGGCCAAAGCCACCACAAATGTAGAAGGTCACTCATAGCAGCCTTCTCCAAAGGTGTCCCATGGCAGCATCTCACTGGGATTATACTGATCATACCCCAAATGGATATGACTGGCGCAGATTTTTTGAACAGTGTCTGCCAGAGGAAAACTTTTGTATTTTGCTTCACCTTGGTTTTGAGGACAAGAGAAGTCCTTAAGAAGTGTCGTTTCAGGACATTAATTTTAAAGATGCAAGAAGGGGAGAGTAGGACAAAGCACCTCATATCTGGCCCTGATTTTATGAACTAGAGATCTCCTGACATCCCTTCCAACCTACAACCAACAATTATCTTGTAACGTGAGGAAGCCTGATCTTTCAAGCCTATTTTGCTATTAAAGAAACAGTTTTCTTTTTGAAGTTTTCCTTTTTGTATGCACAGCATTTTGTTTAGCCTCTCACTTGATGTAGGATCACATCATATTTATGTTTAACATGTTTCTCTCATTCACTTTTCCCCCTCCTTTCTTTTACTCTAATGCCCCAAATTCTTCCCACCCTATATATTTTTATTCTACACAAGAATTATGCAATTCATATGGGATTTGCTTTGGACTGCTTCCAAATACACCCACACAACTGCTCTAAGAGTGATGACGTTTATCCAAAGATGGACTTGGCAAGTCCGTGTTTCAAAGGTTTACTGATCCAAAATGCTCCAGGAAGAGACTTCAAAACACATAAGTAACCCCACAAAGCAATAAAATAAAAGATTGTGAACAGTTTCTGTATTTAAATGTTTACAAGAGCTGAAGCTGGTGACTAAAACATTTTGCCTGAAAATGGATACTTCTCCACTTGTGAACCAGTATCAGTCAGTTTGGTGACAACTAACTGTGTGCTCACAGCCTGTGACTATTCAGGGTTCCATGATGTTGAAGATCTGCCAGGTTTTTCTTCAGAATAACACATGAGTTTGGCTCAGCCAATGGTCAGAGGAATCTTTAACACCCTGTTAACAAATTTTGTTCCGTTAGCTGATGCATAAAACGACCTTGGGAGGCCATGTTGTCCACTGGTAAGGCTATGAATCTAGGGACCTGTTTTTGAACTTGGCTCCCACTTGGACTGCTCCACAGCCTTGACTGAGTTGCCTTTCTCCTCCGGGCCTTACAGCATACCCTCCTAGAAAATGAGGGTGCACAGTACAGCCCTCCATTGTCAAAACAGAGCTACTGGAGAGAACTGCAATGTAAGGGCTGGGATTCTGTTTCTGCCAGTGCACTATTTCCAGAACCCACACCCAAACTCATGAAATTACCTTTTAAATGATGAGACAGAATCATTCTTTTTATTCCCTCTTTTTTTTTTTTTTTTTTCCTCCAGGATGTTCCCTGTATTTGCGTCCCCCGGGTGGCAACAGTGGAAAATGTTGGCAAGGAGAGCAGACAGTAGACAAGGTCGTATTGGCACAAATCTGAGGGCTTTGCCTGTGTCAGTGATGTAAGGATACCAGTCTTATTCAAGAGGTGTGGTTTATCAGTGGAGCTTTTGCAGTGCTTCGGACGTCAGGCTAATGGTCTCACATACAGATTCTGTAAGATGCCTTTCATTCATCCTGCCAAACAGGAGCTGTGCTTGTGATGCTTTCCCAAACTGAAGGGCATTTCTCCATGAATGCAAGCAATGTTAAAGCCTGAATAATGCACACAGTCTTCCATTTTCAAATCGCCTCCACCTCTCCCTTTGCCCTCCACACCATGTGGTTTAGCTTTTGGCTCTGCAATAGATACTCTGAATCAATGTTAGCTTTCTGAGAGACTAACACTGAACACTGAAGGTCTGAGTCAAACCCAGCTGTGTTACAAGTCCATTGTTGGACTGTCGGTTGTTTTGGGTTATTTTTCCCCAGAGTTTTGTCACAGATGAACTGGACCTTTTGGCAGCACAGACAAGCACCTCTATTTTGTTATTCAGTACCCCAAAGTCATCCAGGTACTAATCAGTCCAACCAGGAAGCGAAAATCTTTTTAAGAGATCATATTGTTCATTGTAAGTGTTTGCCTCACCATTAGTGCTCAAAAGAGAAAGCTTAGAAACAAAAAGACGAAGCTCATAAAAAATAGCTGGATCATGCAGCTTACAGAGGTAGATGCAGTGTTAACAACAACTTGTGGAACTGTGAAGCACTGTACTGATCTGAGGTGTATTTCGGTTTTCAGCTCAGTAAAATCCCAGCTTCTGCACAAGCAAAAACTTGTCCTGTTTACCAGGCTGTAATAAAATATTTGTGGTGGTTTTTATGGTGCGAGCCACCACTTGCTTAATACTATCTGAAGGTCATTTTTCCTAGGACAGACCACAGCACATCTCCACGCTCAGCTCCCAGAGCTCGAGAGTGGTGCCAGGCTGTCTGCAAAGACCCCCAGAGGCCATGTTTGTTTGCTCTGAATGGCATGGCATGGGCTGGAATCACCTTGCACCATGCCCTGCTCACCCAGGCCAAGGAAGAACTTCGGACTCCCAGCATCATGAAAGGAGAAATTCTGCTGTCAGGGTGGCTGTGTCATACCTGGTTCCACTGAGTCAGAGTCTGTGTGCTCACATCTGTGAAACAGCAACCTCCAGAAAAGGTCCACTGACCCTGAGGGGTCAGCCTGACTCAGTATGTCCACTGGGCAGTACTGGGAGGTTTCAATTGATATAATTCTCAGGGAGGACAGGGGTTTGCTATGGCAGCAGAGCTGCTGAAGGCCGCAAGTACCTTAAAACCCTCTGTTGTTATCAGGACTGTGTCTCTGCATATCTGAGGGCTGTGGTTTTCCAAACAAGAAGAGTGAAGAGGATCCCTCTAGTTCAGTCTTACCTGTCACTGACACATGCATGATCTAGCTGTCTTCATCCTAAGCAATGACTGGACTCACTTTTCCTCTTCTGGTTCCAGAGAGAGAGCAGAAATACTTCTCCAAGAGTTGGCAGGTGAAGTCAGTTGAGCCACTTCAGGGAAAAGAAAGACTTATGACTTAATATCTTACCATGTCCAGGATTTTCTTAAATATGATAGAGCTGTATGATGCAATATAACCCTGCCCACATCTCTGCTGATTGTTATTTTTTGTAAAATATAAGACAAGAACATGGTTTCCTCAATACTGCACTTCCAGTTGAGGAAATCAATTCAATCCATTATACTAGTCAGAAAACGCAAGCTGCTGTGAAACTCACTTTGTTTTCCCTTTAAATGCTTCTTTTGATAATATGACCAGAGTCTCCATCCTTGGACATTTCAAATTTTCTTCCATTTCCTCATTGTGCCATTCAGGATTTCCCTAGGTCACCTTCACGACTAATCAAATTCAAGGATTCTCTCAAGCACCCTAATCCCTCTTCAATCCATATATATGCTCCTGTATCTTGATTTCATTTATTTCCATAGGATTTTGGAAAGTTATTTTAAACCTTTCTTCTTACACAGTCCCTTTATGCTTTGTTCTATCCCTCCATCACCCAGCATATCAACTCCAGCAGGACCAGAGCAAAACTGAGGTGAAAAGAAAAGGAAATGCTTTCAGTTGGTGTAAATGACAGTCATAAGACAGGGCATTGGCCTAGGGGCAACTGGGATGTGTTTATTCCATGAAGTGCCATGCAGGGATACCTGAGCTAGCTGGGAACATGCTAGTTCAGGTTACAGAAGCAAAGTGTACACACATGAGCAGAAATACTGGAATTACCTGGGTGTGGCTTTTGGGGATTATCCTGTTCCACCCAAATGGAGAAGTACTGTGAGGCTTATGTAGCCAAAAAAAAGTGATCATTTCCTTAAACTTTTAAAGCCCAAAAGATCTTTGAAACTTTTTACCCTTTTTTTTCCGTTTTTTTTTTTTTTTAATTGAAGTCATTCATTATGAGTGGTACACTTTGTGCCAATGAAACTTGTAGAGCAGCTGTGAAGATGCCACTGCTATTGCTGCCCTCCCTAGAGATTCCGAAGGTGATGGCAGAGTTAGAGCAGAGGAAATAACAGTGGATGGACTAAACTGAATATTTCTGCTTGCCTGGTCACCAGGAAAAGTGTCTGGAGTAATTGAACAGAGGGGAATCAGGGAAAATAACCTGCGGTTCAAGTAGGCGTCAAGAATCAGGAGACCTTGTTGTGGGGCCTTGCCACTGTGAGTCACCAGGTCTCTCTCACTCTCCTTCTGCATCAGCATAGCTCCTCCCAATCTACATTCCTATAAAGTAGATGAAGATCATGAACTTAAGCTCTTTGTGCACATCCACCTGGATCTCTTTGAGAGGTACATATGTGGCCCCATCACGTTAGCTTTTTTCATGTTTTACTTGCTGCCCCAGAAGGCAAATTTGATGAACTTTTCATACTTGTTTTGGAAACGGTGGAAGTGGGAGAGTTTGTGGTTTTTCCAAGGAAGTCTGTGGAAGAAATTAAACTAAGGTCTCTCAAACTTCAATTTAGCACTTCAATCTCTGTGTGATCTTCATTCTCTACTTCAGTTTCCCTGGACAGAGGAAATTGCCTCCACAGGTGATCCAACATAATCACTGCAGACTTAGCCACAATAAATTCAAAAAGCAATCACTGAAATAAGCACCTTTATTCTATGCAGATAACCCAATGGTCTAGGATGCTGCTCAGGAAGCACTGTAGATCACAAGCTCAAAGGGTTAGTTTGAGCTGAGAAATCCTCACAGCCTGCCCGAGAGCTTGGTGTTGGCCTGCTGGCACAGAGGTCCTGCATTTTAATCTTCAAAACAGAAAGAAACAAGTGATACAACTGGATTGGGCTGAGATGGGAAATGTACCTTAACAGGATGAAGTTAATTTGGGTGATGAGCCAAGGTCACAAAGGCTGATGCAGAACAAAACTGCCTGTCAGTTGTGTGGGCTGTGCTGGTACCCCATGCGGGGATGCAGAGCATCTACACGTGGCAGATCTTCACCTCCCTGCCACAGTTTGAACTTCACTACCAGCACCAATGTTAAAACTTCCTTTAGCCTCCAGAAAGAGGATAAACATGGCTTTCAATGCAGATTAAATACACACGTACTTTTGAAACATTGTCGGTCATTACTAATTGATGGCTGCTGTCCAGCCAGTGGAGAAAAACATTTCCCCTCCTAGGTTTAACAACAAAACCAAGAAAAAACCCCAAGAAGTCAATGACTTATGCTGTACACTAAAACAGCTTAAAACACAAACATTTCCAGAGTACAATATTTCAAGTAGTCTTGTAACCGGAGGAGCTATTTTTTAACTGGATTCCTACTTTTTACTACCAACAGCCTTGTCTTATTTGCAGAGGCTCTGCTAGCTGTCAGACATCCTGACTCCACTTAATAAACTCACTTAGGGCAGAACTTTCTTAAGTCGCACTGTAAGTACATAAATTAGTTGTTTCAGCCTTAGACCAACACACTTCTCTTTCTTCCCTCTCTCCTGAGCACTGAGCTATGATGAAGAAACTCAAGTCTCAAAAGAACCAACAGTTCATTAAAAAATGCTGCCATAACCCAACGTGACTAAAATACTGCAGCTTCTGTTGGCTTTGGTTGGAGCTGCAGGGATGCTTACTTGTGGCTACAACTAGGTGAAGTTTGGGTCCTTAAGTCAGGGACCCTAAGTTTAAATTCCACTTTAGCAATGCTTTATGTGCAGTAATCTCAGACAAGGAACTATGGAGATGACACCAGGTCACAGGCAGGTTTTGTATTAAATGAAGTTTAATTCACCAGGAAGCCGAGAGACACTGTGGTGTGTCACCAGATAAGCAGGAGCAGGGCGTATTTCATTAGTGGGTGGATCTTAGTCTGGTTCCTTGTGAAAATGAAGTTCAAACAAAACCCCATAGTCATGTCTCGGTCTCTGTCTGACCCTCCCTCATGGCACCTCCATCCACTGGTCAAATTTATTCACATTTGACAGAAAGAAACACATCGCAAAAGTAAATAAAACTGAAGGTTATAAAAAGTAAATAAAACTGACTGGGCTGCCAAGTGAGAGTGGCATGCCAGAAGTCCTGCTGTCTGAGAGGAAGGCCACTTATCCTTTCAGCGTGTCCAAAAGGGGATGGGATTTGGCAATGTTGGCTCACACCTTCACAGAAAAAAAAATATAAAAATGATGCAAAGCTCCAAGGCACTGGACTTTGCTTACACCTGTGCTTGTAACCAATATCTGTTGCTGTTGATGCATAAAAGACACTCATGGCAAACCTGGAGGGACGTCTAGGGTTGCCTAAACCCTAGCACTGCTAGCCCCTCTCCTGAGAGGGAATGTTGCGGATGGGATCAGTTTACTCAACTGACGCAATCTGTCACACACACACAAACACACACTCACACTTTGATTAGAAGGCATGAACTAAAACTCTACTTTATTTGAAAGTCTGACTCTAATATATTTCATATTTATAAAAGGACAGGGATTGGGGGAGAAGGTTGATACCTCTCCCCATCCCACTGGTCAAGACAACTGTTCATCAGCTGTCCATATCTCTAAGAACAGGAATATAACTAATTGAAATTATGATAAACATTTGCTAGTGTTTACAGACCAGAGCGTGAGAAAGAACCTAAAACATGAAACTGTGAAACAGAAGAGAAGGCTGAAAAAATCAGGGCAACACTCAACTGTCCCTTTACTGTGAGGGATGAAGTGACTTTCCTTCTTGCCACGCTGATTCCCATCTGGAGACTGGGCTGGTCTGAGCTCTCAGGACAGAGGCACAAGGGGCACCCATTCCCAAGTATGACCCCTTCGATGTGAGAACAGGGGGAAAACCACCTTGCACTCGTGGGAGCTGGGAAGAGCATCTACTCCTGGTCTCTGATCCTTTGCCCTGCCTGGCTGCCCCTTGGGCAAGCACAGAGCAATGCCAGGCTGGTGACAGGCAGCTGCTGGCAAAGCTCAGTGCTGCAAACACTGTGCTTCTCCTGCCAGCTGCTACGTGTTGTACCTGGTGGCAGCTGCTATTTTTATATTGAAACTCATTTCTTGCTAATGATCTCTGTGTTACATCTTGAGAACCAGATCTAGCCCTCTGGTAATTCGATCTTAATTAAACAATCTAGCTGCCAGTCCAGTCTCTTTCTGGTAAGCCATGTATTGCAATGTTTGGTGTTAGTCAAAGACAACAGACATTTATCAGGCCTGGTGTTGTAAATATAGCTCAATTTCCAAGAGATGCTGATAGCAAAGTTTGCCTTGCCCTACCCTACCTCTCCCCTAAGCTGAGTCATAATAACAAACAGCCATTGCATGGTTGTAATGCTCAGCAAGATCTGGCAGATAGGAGACCTTACTAATCTTACAAATCTCATCTTTGACGCTGAAGCAGTTGGCTGTGATACTTTTTATTTTTTTTTTCTTGCGAGTGCTTAAGTTATTGTTTAATACAATCTTGTAAGTTACATAATGGTTTCTTTCTTCACTTGGTGTCATCTGAGCCGTGCACAGGAATGCACACACAGACTCTGACGTCTTTTGAAGTCCTCCAGGGCCACTGCTCCTTGTCCACTGAGCAGTTTAGCAAGAGCAGGTGCTACATGTTCTTACACACGTGCTTTCCAAGAGCCAGCTACACCTGTCTTGCACCACATGCCATAACTTTTTGGAGAGTTTTGAGCAGGTTGTGCCAAATTACAATGAGATTACCAGCAGAAAGAGCTATATTTTCTCCCTCCTGAATTAACTGGAGTTGCCAAACATAACTGGTTATGCTCTCAGATGAAGAAGCCACATTCACTGCAGGAATCAAGCTTTCAGCCTTGGGGAGCCCAGGGGTTGTGGTCCACTCCAAAATTCAGCTTTTTGACTCAAGGCAAAACCTTTGGTTTACGGAAAATATATTTCCTTGCAGGGAGGAGGGAGCAGATGGGAGGCAGATGCTTCCTCCATTGGGATGGTTCAGCCTGAAAAAGGGCTGCCTGTAGTGGTGGCTTGAAGCCCTCTGATGGTTTGTTGCTCACCACAGGCTAACCATTTCCCCCAGCTCCTAGGTGGGTCATTGCTAAACCCTTGCTGGGCTCCAGGCAGATGGTTCCCAGGTGGCAGATGCAGATCTGTCATGGCAGAGCCTGCCCATGGGGTACGGATCACCAGCACTTGCTCTGGTTTCACCAATCCACCTCTGAATGGGAACTCCAGCCTGCCCAGCAGCAGGTTCCAGCAGCCTCTCCTCAAAAGCATAAGAATTTCACTCACAAATAATTTTCCAGAGACAGAGGTACAAATTTTGTAGAGGGCCATGAGTGGACTCAGTTCTATGTCAACTATTTTGTTTTTCCCGTTTTTGCCTCTATTTGCTTTTCATTCTTTGCTGCAATATTTCACTACTTTTCTTTTTCCCCCACTGGATGTTTTTGCTCCTCCCTTGCCTGCTTTGTCTCTCACAGCCTCTCTTAACCCAGTGACATTTGTGTCCAAATGTTCAAACCTACTCTGCTCAAGAGGGCTCAGGAGCAGGGTAAACAAGTTTGCCTTGGTGTTTAGCATGCAGCTCAATTGTACATTTACAGTAGATATTCTAATTTAATTTGCTTTTAAACAGCCCCTTCAAACAGCTCAGAAGTCTGGCCATTGTTCTTTTAGGTGCATTACAAAACCATAATTAATTAGCTGGGCTCCCCTGTGGATTTTCTCAGATTTTACCCAATCTTCCCGCCAATTTTAATGACCTTCCCAGTTAGGGGCTTTACATCTGTAAATGCTGAGTGCCATTCACTGCTTGGTAAACAAGGGGTATCTGAGCAAAATAGCCAGAGCTTGAAATCAAAGATTTTACTTGTTTGTAGTTCAGGAGACACTGGCAGTCTGGGTGGCTCTTAGCACCTGCCGTGCTGTTGGATGACTGAATTTTGGCTCTCTGTCCCATATTAAAAGAACTCATGACTGATCTGTGTTACCCTTCCATAAAGCTGGGATTGTGGGGCAAATCTGTACTGCAGAGCCCTGCTATCCCACCCACTCTTCTTTGCCTTTTGAAAGCAAGAAACAGCACTTTGTTCATTGTCCGTGCAAAACTTGCCGAGAGCTCTCCAAAGGGAAAGTCAGCCAAGCAACTTTCAGCTGCTCCCTCTTCCTGCTGGCTTCAGGCCAACGTTTCCTAGCAGGTGTTGTGTACCAGCAGATAAGAAGGAAGAGAAAGGAAAGAGAGAAGAAATGAGCAACAGGAAAAGATTTGGTGGTCTATCACATGGGCATGGACCATCTACCATGTGATTCTCAGTGTCTCCTCAGATTTTTAGCATACGGTGGTGCAAAGGCAACATGGACCTTCACACCACCTCGTGCAGGCTGCTGCTGCAAGGCAGGGACAGCTAACCACTTAAAGGAAGGCATCTCCATCTGCAAAGCAGCAGCCAATTTGTGGCTGCACAGGAGGGATGAAAATACTGCTTTTGTTCTGATCAAAGTTGGATTTTAGGTGGCTCTTCTTCAGTCAGAAGGGTGACCCAGTGGGTTGTGTGTGGCTGGAATAAAGCATGTCAGGAGCCAACTGGACTTTTTTGATGGATGTAGTAGGTGAGCAAAGGTGTGGCACAACTGCTTGGACCAAAGTTTGAGATGAGCTGCACAAGAACTAAGCTAAAGAATCAGGAGAGTGGGGCTAGAGAGTGCTGGCTTCACAGGAGTACATAACCACATAATGGAATGTCAACAGAAGAGGTCATTTTCTCAGTGATGTCAAAGTTATGTGCCACAGCATGGCAAGCAGGTTTTCAATGCATTCTGAAAACGTACACATTTTCAGGAAGTATGGAACTGCAATTAGTTCCCTGTCTGGGGAACAGAGGGTGGACAACCAAAAGAATGTTTTATACTACTAATTAGAGAAGCTGCAGTCTGAAATAAAATTACCTCTCTGAGATGTACAACCTGTTCTCTCCAACATGAATTATGACTGCTCAAGAATAAAGTGAATCAATGTCTGGTTTTAAATGTTCCAGTTCTGAATGTTCCAGTTTTAGATGAATGTACATTTCCTGCATGTTCAGGGTCTTTATTTGCACCTACATTGGTGCAGCAAGGACCGTAGTGATGCAACCAGCCAGACCTTCTGGTCTGCTCATTCTGTGGCACCTCAACAGCCTTTGTGAGCCTTCATGTAAGAGCAGCTGTTCAAAGGGCTGAATGCTGAGTAAGACATAACCAGGCACTGCCAGAGGTAAGCTCACTAATACAAGAAAAGTGGTTAGGCAACAGTGTTCTGTCTGTGCCCTGGCTTTCCATCTGTAAAACAAGGATGATGGTATCGCCCTTATCTTGCAGGTAGTTATGAAGATAGATCACATTAAAGGTGATTTAAAAGGTGCTCAGAGACTAGTGAGTAGAGGAGCAATATAATTGCCTCAAAGAGTGAGATTTTCTTGCTGTATTTTTTAACTTTCAGAGCAGGGCAACAGCTTGTACAAACTTCTCCTTCAGGGCTGTCCAATGGGAGCAGCTTTTGATCCCTTTGTTCCTCCTGGAGCTGATATTAAGCTCATAGTTTGGGTTTGCAGAGGCTGCAGAACCTTCTGGAAGATGTCCTGAAGCCCAGGAAACTGGGCAGAATGGCAGCAGAGGTTAGTGGATTATTTTTCCCACTTCTGTTATCTGCATCCAAGGTGTAATTGTTTTTTCTAAGTGATCTGAATTATTGGTTTTGAATAATTAAGATACAATCAAAGATTACTATCAGGCTGGTTTTTGGCAGTTATTTTCTTAATCAGTTGATATGGTGACTAAAATCTCATGAGCTGCCAGATGATTGCTGTCTGATGTCAGTCCATTCATGGTCTACAGCTAATGAACAGCAATAAAGACAATTTTAAGCCGCTCTCAAATGCCAGGTCACCAAGGGTCTCTCCTATGGGATTATCTTGCTAACAGTGCCAGCCTGAGTGGTGATCCTTCACAGCAAGATGAGTGTTTGTATTTCCCTCAACCATGTTTCTTACTTTACCTTAGGACTGAGAAGGAGAAAAACCTGAATATGACTGGAAACCTTGGTTGGTCAGCATTTCAGGAACAGGTAGGATCAGTCTGGTGAGGAACACAATTAGCTACTGGGCCAGCCCAGTCCATGGTGCTGCAGCAATGCTAATCAAGGGCCAGCACTCACCATTTTGCTAAACTCCCTGGTTTTATGATGGAAAGGGCTGGGCTGAGCAGTCTGTGCACAACCATGTTAACCCTGATGATGCCAGAGAATTCAGTCCAGACCTTGGCATAGGAATTGGCCCACACCAATGTTAACCTGATCATAATTGAGACTAAGCAGAGCCAGAGCAGCCACATAATGTGGAGAAGGGAACCAAGAGGTTTCCAGGATGGGATTATTAAGATACAGATCATAGTGGGTTTTTTAAAGTTTTATAAAACCATTTCAGAGTTGTAAGTATGTTAACAAAGAGGGACCAGAGAATGGCATGAGCTCACAGGTCAGGCAGATGGGAAGCCCTTCATGCTTACTCTGAGTCAGCTTCTGCCTCATAAACTCAGCTCAGCTGAGATGCTTCTGTCAGATCTGTTGGGTGCCCATTTCCACAGCCCTGGCAGGTCTTACTGTGGTTTTGTCAGCCAGAGTGGGTGAAGGTTCATTTTTCCCTTGATGTACATTCACACATGGGGTCCTGCATGAGGAAGATTTGGCACATCAAATGGCACAGGTTCAAAAAACAGCTGCCACTCATGATATTTTGCTATGGATGTGACTTTGGAGAGAGCCAAAACCAGTCCTCTGCGCCATTTAAATCCCCTTCAGATGTGAAATTTTGCCGTTCAATTCTCTCAAATGGACACATGGAGTCTATTTTTAATTCTAAATACCCCCACTTTGGAGACGTTGCTTTTTCCTCTATTTCCTTTCATCACAGCAAGGCACTTATTAAGAACTTGCTTCTGCAGCGGAGCAGACTAATACAATTTAGATTTTATTTGTTGAAGAATAACCATCTGTCAGCTACTGAGAAGGAGGAAAAGAATCTATCCCTGAAGATTTGGAGATCTGTGAGTCTTTAGCCAACTCTCAGAACATGCTGTATCTCAGAACAGGAACTGAAGTACCCCGGGAAATCAAACAGGAAAATCAAGTAATAAAATGTTCAGAGAGGCGGCTTGCAAATGTGCAGTGTGAGGGTGGAAGCACTTGCCCATAGAAAGAAAAGGGCTCAGGTTAATAATCAAAATGACCTCACACTAATAAATTAGGCAAGGAACGAGAAGGACGGAAAGGAAACTGCTTTTTAAATGCTCCTTGTCAGAGAGCTGTTCAGCAGCTCTTGGTGCAATCAGCAAGTGCTCCCTGGGGTCTCTGGGTACCTGTTATGTAATAAGCTGCTGAAGGGTGTGCTGCAGAAACTTCCAGAAAGGTCACAGTCTGTACACACGCAGTGTGGTGGATATGAGAACTGCTCTGCATAATTACTCACTTTTTTAATAAACTCCCTGGTCTCTGCTGAGACTTCCAGTGGCAGCACAAGAGGGACCTGCATCAGTGTACACCAGAAACAGTGGCTGTTTTTACAGTCTCAGAGGGATCCTTCACTGGTGTGTGGTGAAGCTGTGGAGCCAAACATGCTTTGCACTTTCTCTTGGGCTCGAGCCAGTCCCACAGGCTGTCACCATCCACCCCTGCTGTTTGCAATATTAGTCCTGTCCCACACAGGGCGGAGAGGTGACAAGTGGTGGAAGGATGCAGCTTTAAACACTGCTCTGTGGTTTCCCCAGGCTGTATGGCATTGGTCTGCAGGTTCTCTGTGCCTGCAGTCAGGTGGAGATGTAGACAATTTTGGGAAGTTCTTTGTTACCTGGGTGGCCCCAGTTTGTCACCTGCCAATGGAGCCAATGTAAACTCCCTCAGAAGTACTCGCCTATCCAAAGGGACCCCTGGCTCAGGGACATTTGTTTGGCTTCCTATTGTAACAAAAAGCACTCAAAAAAAGTAAAACCCAAAATAACAAAGTTTCACTGTGGAAAAATGATTATGTCTCACTTGCCCAGACTAAAGGTTATTTTTACCAGCTGGAGGAGTAGGGTGTCTCCACATCTCTGGGTCTCCATCTGCAGCCTTTGGTACACACACATATGCACTGCGTGCAGTGCTCCTGCTCATACCGGTTCATATCCCAGTCAACACAACCCAAATGTGCTCATTTCCTTTGCTTGTGGACACCATGTGCTCCCACCTGAGCCAGTTCCTTGCTTGGAGGACCTCAAGCTCTTTGTAGGGAAATTGTCAAGCACACGTTGAGTTGAAGGCTCCGTATCTGCTGCAGGGGCATATCTACTCTAGTCTCCAGCGTACCTGGTCCCTCTCCTCCATCCACTGTCCTGTTTTCCTCTGGGAGGGCTCTTTCTTTCCTCATCTCAGTGTAGCTGAGAAACCAACTTGCCATACTCTGGGTACAGCCATCTGGAGGAGAAGGCAATGCCAGGTGGTTCAGGGGATTATCTAGAGACCCTTCTGCATCTCACCCAGTGTTGTGCTAGCCCTGAGCACCATCCTTACTCACTGCTCCTTGCAATCTCCTCCAGCTTTGATCCTGCTTGGTGTCTGATTCAAAGCTCACAAAATCTGTTCCTACCATGCTCAGACCTTGAGGCAAGACCTGAGATGAACACAGACAATGCTGTGTATGCTCATGCAGTTTCTAGGAAATCTGAAACTCTGTAGGAAACACATCTCAGTGGCTGTTGAAATGTTGGTGTTCTCCTTTGCAAGAAGTCAGTCTCCCAGCCTTTGGGACTCTTACTATTAAACTAATAATGGATCTGTCTCTTTTTCTTCAGGCTCTACCAGAATAAAGTTTTAAGTGTTTGCAGAGGGTCAGACCTGGACAGGTTTTCCCTTTTCTCCCTATGCAATTAATACATTCCCATCACTGATTATTTACTAAGAACAGATGGGCCGGAGGTCATTCCTTTGTAATCTAAATGCTATGGAAAAAAATGGATTGAGATTTGGGGAAACAACTAGTGTCCCCAAGTCTGAGTAAGCGACACCTTTGGGCTTGTAAGAAGTAAGAAAATATCGTGCCATCCTAAACAGAGACCAGGACCTGGGAGAGAAAGCAAGTATTGGCATAGGCTTATCTCCCTCCCACTTCTTTCTCTTTCTGACTGTCCCATGTGCCTGCAGGGCCACACAGACCTTAGCTGGTCTTTATGTTCTACTAACTTGGTTGGTGCCCCTCAGGTGAAACATACTTCCTTGGACTAAATGCCATTCATGGCATTTATCTTCCTATTGAAAGCCAATGAAAGCTGCAAACCCAAGATTTTTCAGACAAACAGAGAACACCCCAGGCTATGTGATTTTTAGTAGCTATATTATTTCTTTTTTAATTTCCTCTCTTCCATCCCACATGGATCATGTCTCCACAGCAAGCCCAAGGAGGCTCAGCAAAACCTGAACTTGGAAAATGAGGGAGATTAAGTGGATCAGGCAACCAGCTTAAAAGTGGAAAAGAAACCTTGTGATGGGAGAGAAGGAGCCACTAGGGAAAGTTTGATAAGAAACAGGATTAAATTACATCTTGTCCTGTGTAACACAGACTAATGCAAAGAACCTCTACATCACCTCTCTTTTCTTCTTCCCACAGCAAGTCTCACCTGTCAATCACCATAAATTTCCAGATGAGACATTTACTATTTGTGGGGCTTAAATGTGTTACTTTCATGTGCTAGCTGGAAGTTCATAATTAGCTCACACCTTCTTATCAGAAACCAGCTTCGTTTTCCTGTTGTTTTTAATTTTATAGCTGTTTTGCTTGCCGTAAATCTGTCTCCACTGGGGATGCCTCATTTACATCCATTTATTGCAAGAAAGACTGAACTAAATTAACCTTAATTGACTCCAGTTCTGAGGAATTTACTTCCCATTCAGGGTAGGAGAGTTTCTGACCATGTAGGTGCACGACGTTCAAAGATACTGGGTTAAATTCTGTCCTTTGGTAAGGTCATCTCCACCCAGAGTTATTTTTGTACTTTAAAGTGAAGTTGCTTCACTTAAGTTAGGGTGGGATCTACTCCACCACTAAGTTTTTCCAACATCTAATTGTAAAGCTACATGCTTAAACAATTCCCTCCTGCTAGGAAACTTTGGATCCATTTGAAGTTTGGAAAATATCTTGCTTTTATTTCTGGACTTTCTAAGGCTGTTAACATGTCTTGGGGATGCTGAAATTGCTTTTCAATTCCATACAATTGTGCCGACGAAGTTAAATTGCAATTTTCTGCCTTATTTTCCATTTCATATTGCTTGCTCCATTTCTCGCTATCCCTGTTGCTTTGTATTCTGAAAATGTTGAAGTACAGTGGAGCGCAGGGCATGGCTCATTACTTGGATAACTCAGCTCTAGTATAGAGTTATCTGCAAAGGAGATGCTCAGAACTTAAGACTCTATTATTGTTACTACTATTATTATTAATTTATTTTTAAATTTCTATTATTGTTAAGCTTTTGAATCAAGCTATCAAGGGAGCAAATTTTAGCCAGTGTGTTTCTGTATCTTATCACATACAAGGGTGTTGGGTAGGGGGATGCTTGAGGAGTCTCTAGCAGCAGTGTCTGATTCCTCTCTCAAGGTATAGAGCAGCACGCTGCATCTTGCCAAGGACTTACTCATGTCTCTGGGTTGCGTTTTCCAGTGCTCTTGCCATCCTCCCTTGCAGCCACGTGCTGCCACCAACGGCTTAACCAACCTCAGCATGAGCTTTGTTCTCGTAGATCTTGCAGGAGTAATCAGGCTACTGGAAAACTCTCTCTCGTTCATTTAGCACTGACACCGCCCCAAAGCCCATGGCAGGCAAAGGTCCTGTTTCTAGGGAAGCCTACAAGATGTGGATCCTGACATATCCATTTCCGTGCTGTTTCCAGCTGACTGTCCCAGATGTGCTGAGCACCTGTGAGGTGAATGGACCACAGCACTGACAGCCCAGTTAAGGAAGAACATGATGGACATGGACAGGTTCACAGAGACGAGAAGCGGGGCCAGATTCTTCTTGTTTTGAAGCTTGTGAATACTTTGAGACAAGGTTATTTTCTAATCCACTCCAGTTTTATTTTAACCAGGGAATTTCTTATACGGCTCCATGAGCCAGAGGAAATGCATTTTTACTTCACAAAAGGAGGATGAGGAATTGGCTTTTGATTTGTGAGTATTTTAGACACCTGTTAACTATTCTCCCCAAAGGACTGATGCCAAGAATTTAATTTTCTTTCTTTTTTTTTTTTAGGAGGAGGAGAGCAGATTTTTATGGTTTTATGAACAGCTGTACAAAATTATAATTAACTGTTCCCTGAGCTGTTGACAGCTGGCAGCATCATTTCATGGTGAAATATCAAAACTATAATAATTCCCTCTTTTAAAGGGTAGGTAGCCTGAAACAATTAGAAGTATTTTTAAAAGTTGTTCTCCTCCTTGGAGAGAGTGAACATACAATTTAATTTAACACTGCACACCTTGTCCTGTCCTCTCCTGAAATAAGAAGGAATATCAACAACAACACTCTACTTCCTAAAATATTCACTACTTGCATCCCATTGTGGAATATCATGAGACAGCAGTGTATTTCACAAGATAAAGCTGAATGACACTTTAGTATTAGTTAGGGAGAACATCTGCCCCACTCCTTTGCCTCATCAGGGTAATTATTCCAATCATACAGGAAAAACAGACTCCCCCATTGGAAACAACTGGGTAAGAAACTTAGAGGTGAAACAGAACTCTTTGTTGCCACGTAGGATATCTGATATCCTGCTGCCTGAGAAGAGTCTATCATGAAAAAGGAAAAGGAACAGGGGAAAAGAGTGTCTTGGATTGTCCTCCCTTCTAGACTGGATCAGTTGGGAGATAGTCTGTTGCAATCTTTCTCAGCGCCTTTAAATTAAAAGACCTTCTGCTAGACATCAAAAAAAAGGTAGGTTTTCTTTTTTTCAAACCAACCTCTGAAACGGTGGAACATTGCATTTTCCCACGTGCGCATAGGAAACACACCTAGAGGTAGTTAAATCAGATGGCTGATTGCACACTTTCCCAGTTTGTGCCTGCAAATCCCTGCCAGATCAATGTCTCTAGATGGCTCATCTAAGATTGCCGTGGAAAACGTGGTCCTTATTTCATCCATTTTATAGGTGTGGGCAATGTCCTGGCTCAGCCAGCAAGCAGCAGTGTCTGAAGGCAGGGCTGTGTCCAACCCATCACGACCACCAGCATTCCAGGCGGGATGTCCCAGTTTGTGATCCCAGGGGACAGGGACCAGAGAAAGGGAATTGTCATTTGATGGAATTCCAGGAATTACCCCACATCCAGTAAACCCAAAAAATAGCCCAAGCAAGACCTTTCCATCCTTTTCTCCTTACTACATCTGTTCTCTAGAAGGGAGCTGGACTCTGGACAGGAAACCACTGAGGGCTTTTCTTATCCTCCCCTTCTCATTTACACAACTGAGGAACTTTCCAAGCAATAAAACCTTTTACCAGCATAGGTGCAACCCATTATTTCTTTCCCAAGCATGCAAAGCTTGTGAATGGCAATCTGCAACTCTGTACACATTCAGACAAGGAGAATTTCTCTGAGAAAGGAGGGGAAAAGCCAGACTGAGTCCAAACCAATCCAAATGCTTAGGATGACATATATTTCCTATTAGAGAGGAGATCAAGCAAGCTTTGTTGGCTAAGAGGATCCAGGTCCCTCGATGCTGTGCAAGGGTTTCCACATCTGTTCAGAGAAATGAGAGGCCAGAAGGGTCCAGGAAGGAGCCTCAGAGGATCTGGAAGACACAGGCTGTGTGTCTCCCTCCATCATGGGCTGTCTGACATCCCTCTGAGGGACACCTGGGCTTCTCCTCTTCCCAACAGCCTCACTGTGCAATTGTTGGTGTCAAACAGCTGTCCACAAATGCTTGTTCCTGTGCAACAGAACATTTTTCATCTTGGCTTGAGCCAAGCTGGAAAGAAAGGAATGTTATTTGAGACAGAAGGGGAGTGTGCTTACAAGGGAGGTTTGTCGTCCTGTGCAACTTCCTCATGTAGAGAAGCCTTTGGATACGTGTCACCCTTCTCCTTCTTAGAGTGAGGCCAGCTGGGCTGCTTTAGCACACCAAGCAGAAATAAATATAAGACTGATGTAAAAATAATATATACTCAGACATCATGGCTCTGAGATGAGAATGGGACAGAGATAGCAGCTTTGCTCTGAGCCCACAGATGATGATAGTGAATCCATACACTGGCGATTGGACCATAGAAATATTCTTGAAATGTTTCATCCTTGCCCTTCCCCTTCTTCCTCCTCCTCAGATAAATTTAATCCCAACACCCTTTGGGAGACTCTGCTGATCTCAGCCACATTTCAGCAGTTAAGAACTATTGAGACATCATGTCTCTTACACACTAAAACTTCCTCCTCGCAGTGATGCCAACTGCTGGCACAGTTTCCTGTGTTTAGATCATAAAAGCAGGTACTTATTTTTTTGGAAATGCCATTAAAACCCTTACCTTTATACCAGGCAAGCAAAGGTTAAAATCAGGTTAGACTGCATAATTTCATACTTATGTTCCTAGTTGTGTTTTTGCAGCGTTTCACATTACAGTTTTTCCTTGTCTCCTAAGTCTTTCACTTGATAAATATACTTATATTGTGAAACTGCCCACTTTCTACATTCTTTTTCACTTTCTTCTCTCACATCAAAGCCAATATAAATAAAGAATGAATTGTTGAGCTAACAAACTGTTAAGAGAATACACTTTTTCCCCTGGAGCTGAAAAGATTTCCAATACCTTAGCAGAACTGTCTTAGATCAGTAATTGTTAATGGAATAAAACAGTGTCAAAAGGTAAACACCGTTGTTTGATAAGTCAGGTTGACTGTGCCTTTCTGGACCATGTCTCTTGCCTGTCTGCTTTTGTTTTGTTAAGATTAGTTGTTAGTTCAAGGGAGTAGCCAGAAAATGATTTTTGTATACACAGCTCTGTTTGCAGCTTCCAACCCCTGCACTTTCTCACTTTAGCACGGTGAGCATGTATCCTGCTCCTGAGCAGCTTTCACAATGCTTGCACAATCTCTCAATCAGTTGTTGTGGGTGCAACACTGAGTGAGCCTCAAAAGATGAGCCAGGGAAAGCTACACAAGCAAAACATTTGAAAGGCATCAAAAACTATCAGCTCAGCCATTCCAGCAGGTTGGACAACAGTCTGACCTTTATCATAAGGAAAGCCAGGGAGGTATCGAGCAATTTTTTATGCTATTTTCTGTAATAGCCCTTGTCATACTTTCTCCCAGCGGGAGTCTGTGACCCTGAAAAGGCTGAGGGCTGTAATTCTGAGTCAGGTCCTCACAGAATTTATTTCTGAGCTCCCAATAATCTAGTTGGACTTATTTTAAATAACAATTGGTGGCATTCAAAATTTTGTAGCAGAAGCCAGTCTCACAAAATATTAACCCAGGCTGGGAGAGATTAAGAGTACAGTTTGCCTTTTCCAGTGCGAAATGGGGTTGTTTACTCTGGAGGGAAGGAGGCTCAGGGAAGGTCTCTCTTTCTGCCTGAAAGGAGATTGTAGCCAGGTGGGGACCAGTGACAGGACAAGAGGAAACAGCCTCAAGCTGTGCCAGGGGAGGTTCAGGCTGGACATCAGGAAGAATTTCTTCACTGAAAGTGTTGTTATGCATTGAAATGGGCTGCCAATGATGTGGTGGAGTGGAAGCATTCAAGAAGTAGCGGGATGTGGGAGTTAGTGCTATGCTTCATTGGTTTGATGAAGCTGATGGACAAACACAATGTTTAATGGTCAGCACCAGTCAGGCTGCCATCATCAGGCACCACTAAAGTGACCAACAGCTCTGTGAGGGAAGTACAAGCATGGCACTGTATGTAAGGAGAAGTTAAGAAAAACATCACACATTTCTTTGTCAAATTCCAGCTAAAGACAAACTGGTAAGCTTTCAGTGGATTCACTCTGCATAAACAATATTCTTGATGCCCCAGGAAAACTTCGAAAGAATGGGATAAAGTTAAGCAGGGGGAATTGCAGAGGTCAGTTTGGAAACTTTGCTGACTACAAGATCTGTTCTAAAATGTGTGCAGAGCTTGCATAAATCTAATCTCCTGTTGAATACCCTTACATGAGCAGTTACACAGCGCTGCTTGGGCTAGGAAACTCTCTAACCTTCTTCAACCCACATAGCTAAATGTTGGCTGAGTGTAAGTACTCCAAGCTAAACACAAGCTCTGAATAGAGGTCTATGTTCTTGTGCTGTAA
Source organism: Donacobius atricapilla (assembly GCA_013397315.1). Lineage (NCBI taxonomy): Eukaryota > Metazoa > Chordata > Aves > Passeriformes > Mimidae > Donacobius > Donacobius atricapilla. The sequence goes on along the minus strand of WBMY01001920.1, from coordinate 282,907 downwards.
TACTGTCCGTAAAAATCCACAGTTCTGGTACTACATGCAGAAATATCTGTACCAAAAGTAGGATTTCTTACGAGGAAACCCCTTAAAATGTTGGAGAACATGCAATGAGGCATTGTATACATGTTACTCTAGTTTTAAAACACTCATCATCTCAAAAAACCCTCTAAACAATGATGGAAAACAAAAAATAAGAGGATTTCCAGCCACCACTATTGGAGCTTGTCCACCTGAAACATAGTGGTGTCCATGGCTAAATTTATTCACTTTGTTAAGGCAGGTCTGCAAGGGAGCGCATGGCACTGTTTGCAGCTCTCTTTGACTGACAATCCCTATCTTCTGTCAGAAATTTGCTGTTTATGAATATGCGTCACTTGAGCTATGACTGATGTAACCCTCCTACATCACATCAAGTGTGCACTCATTCTGTGGTCTGTTGGTTGTTTTCTAGGTGCAGTTCTTCATCAGCTTTTGAAACGGCCAGAAGGAGTGGTTACATTTTAAAGTCATTTACTTCGCCGTCACGTCTGAGGTTTGTTCTCTACTACTTCCCTTTGATGGTGTGTCATGTTGTTTGCAGGCCATTCATGTGTTTGCAAGTGCTCCAGTATCCCTGTGTGGAGCAGAGACCAGGATGTGGAGGCAGTTCTCAGCTTGTGCAACACAAAGGCAATGGCTGCCCGGGTTGGGTCTTTTTGGTTTTGCAGAAAGAAGCTGCTATTGTGCTCTATGAAGTCATGCCCCGTTGGGTGAATGCTTGCCAGCCCTCATTAGTGATGTTACTGTTACATTATGCTAATTGTATTTTTGAAGCTCTGTAATTCTGATTTTTCTGAACAGCTCAATAAAAAAGCTTAATTAAAAAAAGATCTTCTCTGAAAAGGGCAAGAGATACTCTTCTCAGGAGCTGGGGAGAGTTACAAAGGAAAAGCTTTGTCTGTATAATCTAATTGATCTTAGATATAAAGACTACTTATTAATTAATTAATTAATGCTGCTTCAGATGATATGAGAGCAGGATCCAGGCTGTGGACAACAGGAGGTGGAAGATATGAGCAAGGAGTTGCAGAATTCCCCTTTTGGCTTGGCCCTCCTCAGCAATCCTCTCATTAGGAACAATTAGGAGCATATACTCCCCCAGATTGCTTAGAGAGCAGATTTCATAGGTTTCAAGGAGGTGATGACTTGAAGCTGTTGCAAGATGTAGAAGGACTTCCAAAACAGAGATGCTTTGCAAAGGCAGAGAACACCAAGAATCTTCCACGTTCTTCTTCAGGACGGAGACTCTCAGCGGAGTCCAACCTTACTGCAGATCTCTGTGCAAGAGCAGCCAAATCTTTAAAGCCTATTTCTCAGAGGAGATTTAGTCACACAAATAAGTTCTCTGATCTAGGTTTCAGTCTCTCCTGCTGCCTCAAGACTCCGTAAAATGAGGCTTTTCCACCCCATTTATCTCATCGCATGCATTTTGGCAATGATGTCTGGAGAGCAGGCCTTTGCATAAAACTAACTACTGAAGTAAGCAGTAACAGCTAAGCAGTTGCACAGAATACACTCTTTTCATTGTAAGACTTCCGAAACCTTTCCAAATTTTTTTTGGGGGGGTGGTTGTTTGTTTGTTGGGTTTTGTTTTTGTTTTTTTGGGGGGGGTGGTTTTTTGGTGTTTTTTTTTTTCTTGAGAAACTCTCTTCTTCCCACACGTTCGTTTTTGTTCTTGGTTTGCAGCTCTGAGTGTGGCTATGAAGTCTGAATGGTTCTTGCTGGTCAGAGCCTATGGAGCTTCTGTCTTTCTGTCATTTCATGTGTCATGCAGACAACCAAAACCCGCAGCAATAAAAACTTCACAGTACAACAAACCCCCATGTTGCTGATGTATGCCACATGGTGTATTTTGTTTCTAACTGGTCACACTTGGAAATGATTCAGTTTCTTTTTGCCACCCAGCCTCATTGTATAAAGCAACTTTTTCCTGTTTGAAGTCCAGTGTGTTTTTTGGGAAAAAATGAGGCATTTCTCTTGTGTGAGGTAAGAAATGTTGTTGGAAAATTAACTGCAGAGACACTGTTCTTATCTGCAGCCATAATTTTCCTCCTTTTTTACAGGCTTAATATTTGTGGTCATACAGACATACATAGATTTCATAAAATATTCTGAGTTGGAGGGGACCCATACAGATCATCTAATCCCACTCTTAACTGAATGGCCCTCATGAGGATCAAACCTACAGCCTGTGTGTTATTAGCACCATGCTCTAAGCAACTGAGTTCACTGGAGTGATAAAATAAAAACCAATTAAAATATTTGCATTTCTTTAAGACTATTTTAAGTCGTCCTGTTAAAATCCAGTGATACATGTGATAGATTTTCATGAGTTAAGGCTCCATCACATACAAAAATACTCATGGTGTCTTTTTTGCAAACTCTTCTACACAGAATAGTTTGTGCTGCTGACAAAGGAAAATGCATTTTAGAATAAAATGTATTTACTGGCTAACAGGTCTCAGGAAACAGGACAAAATATCTTCTGTTTGTTAGGTTTGATTTTTTTTAATTTGGCAAAACCAGCAGTTTCAGTGAGCTGAATCCAAATGTATTCTCAGCTAGGGAGAAAGGACTGATTGATGGTGGTAAATATTAAACTGTTCAAGGCCCCTGCTTCACAGCACATAAAACCAGTCACATCAACTCATGTTTCACTTTTTATGTCTTTTCTTTGAAAAAGACTCCAAAAAAAAAATCTGATAAGCACAACTCAAAGCCCCACAAGCTGCCCGTGCAACCAGCCTCCCCAGCATGCAATTACTTACACATTTATCATGAGAAAAGGACACCCTTAGATAACAGGGCTGCAAGGGGTCAGGATGCAAATTGGGTGCAAATTTGCTCTAACGGTGGGAAGCACAGCTCCTATACATTAAGGCAATGGGTGCTGACATCTAATTGCATTGGCCTGCTTACGGCTTCTTGGGGACAATCTAGTGACAAAAACCACCAGGGGCTGTTTGGCTTCAAGCCTGATTGGCATGGACACGCTTCTTATGGGTGCAGATGCACACAGAAGTGCTGGCTAAGAGGAAGACAGGTGAGTGAGGAAGTGATAAGGATTGTAACTAAGGTTTAAATAACAACACACATTTTTGGCATTTGTTAGGTTTGAGTATTAATCGTATTAATCGTATTAATCTGGCTGCTCCTAGCTTTCCCAAGAGACTGCAGGGGAAAGGCAGATCTCTCTTTCCAGTCTTAGCTGGGCAAGCTGGGCTCAGGGAGCAATGTGCACTGACCCCTAGATGACATGTGGGAAGTTTGCTCATGAGGACGCATTCACAGAATAATAGAATCACTAAGGTTGGGGAAGAGCTCTCAGATCGAGTCCAACCATTAACCCAGCACCACCATGTTCACCACTAACCTGTGCCCCCAGTTGCCGCATCCCTGTCACAGAAGTTCTCTTTGCTCAAACCCTGTTGAGCTAAGTTCAGAGGTACTTAGTCCTGTCAGCACAGGTGTATTTTGAATACCAAGACAATAAAAGCTTCTCTATTTTTCTCCTATGGGAATGAGATTTCTCCCAGGCACAGAAGAATCACAGTGTTTGCCTGGCTTGTGTCAGCAATCTTTCTGTGCATGGGCCTGGCAGCCTGAGCAGCAAGTGATGCCAAAACAATTTTGATCATTACCCCTAAAAAAAATAAAACAACCAAACAAAGGACAATATTTCTCCACTGAGAACAATGGCCAGAGCTTGACAGCCATTACTCACAAAGCTCCTGGGCTCTGGCATACCCAGAAATGGCTGGCATTTTGCAACATTTCAGAGGTGTCAAGTTGCCCTCTAGTTTTTAGGGTCATGTTGAATTTAAGAAACCGCAAATAAAGATGGACACATAGAGGCCCTAAAAACTACTCCCTGGCAACATTCCAGCCAAATGTTTCATGCATCATGGTTTTTTTTACAACTTTACATGTTGTGGAAGCTATGGAGAGGACTCAGGCACTGCTGTGTTAAACTGCTCTTAGATGGGAACAATCCAGTGATTGTCTTATCAGTCATGGCTCAGCAGTCCTCGAAGGCAAGTGCAGGTGTGTGCAACATTTCTTTTGTTGACAATGACATTTGTAACTGGAGAGACTGAGATTAAGGTTACAGGATGAGAACACAGAGGTTTGGCAAACAAGATGAAGTTCTGCAGCACATGTTGGTTGAACTGTTACGAGCTACAGGGTAGAAAGGTGTTGTTCTCAATTGCTGCAAATTGACAGTTTGCTAGACAAAGTGATGCTGGGATGTCACATTTGTCTGATAAAAAGCACTCGACTTTGTCATTTCCCCCTTAGAAGACTGATAAGGTCTCATGACTGATTATAACATACTGCTGGAATTACCATAATATTCTCCACAAACCTGGATGCAGTTATGAAAGGAACAATTTGAGATCCATAATACAAGAGCTCTTCTTATTCACAAATGATTCATGCTGGAAGTGTGAGGTTGACACAGGTGGAAGAGAAAATCTTGTCAGGATTAGGAATGGTCTCTACCTTCCAGCTGTTCCACTGCAAGACAGGTATGGCAGCTGCAGGAATGTTTGTGGATTACATCTCCCAGAAGGGAGTGTCCCAGGGAGGACACAGTAAGGGACCTCTTGGAAGCAGCATTGGAAAATGCAGTTAAGCTTGGAAGATGACAAGGAAGTTTAATTCCTTTAGATTGTAACATCTTCACTCAAAATGGGGCCCCTCCTGGAGGGATGCAGGTAATCAGCTGCAGCTGCCACCACTCGGCACCACCCGAAACCACTATTTTTCCTTGGCACTAAATGAGGATTAGTCTCTAGTATGGGGTTTTTAGGAGGGTTTGGTTTTAAGTTTTTTGCTTGTTTGTTGGTAGGTTTGGTTTAGGTGGTTTTATTTGTTTGTTTGTTTTGCTTCATTTTGTTTTATTTTGTTTTTAAATTGAAGGCAAAATTGCTAGGTCAGATTGGAACAAAAAATGAAACATAGTCAATCAGGTGTCCAGGCTGCCATGGCAATCCAATAAAGATTTCTTTTCCTGCTCCTCCAGAACCACAGCTCTGATGTAGGGATCAGGAAAAATTGTGTGCTCCTGACTTAAAAGCTCTGCTAATTATCCCTCTGTAAAGAGAAAAGAATATAAAAAAGGGCACTACCCAGGTTCATGTACCTTGTTCATAAACCATGCTGCTTAGAAATGGTAACGCCCAATTTCAAACATAGGAAGGAAAGAACAGAAAACAACTTTCTTTTGTAAAGCATGGCACAGTCTATGGACATGATTCTCTGAGAACATGGGAATAGAGTGCAAGTGTCTTGTGAGTAGATGCTGAAGGCAGTTGCATTTTCCTGCTCCCTGCATGAGCACAAACCTGCTTCTGTTTGTCCTGCTTACTAAGAAAAAAATTTTATCTGAAGCACCAGAGAGCTGTAATGAGATATTGTAATCTCTCCCCAGGCCTATTGAGCAGATACTAAGAAAAGTTTAAACATTTTTAAAATTAGAAGAAACAGGCTTGTGACATCTCCTTTTCTGGAACAGGTTGCATGTGAGAAGATACAGGGAAATTTCACAGTGGTTTGTTCTTCCCTCAGTTTCTAGGATCCCATGATTTCAGTAGTTATTGGAGTTTTGTAACGTCGACTAAACTAGGCAACTGTTTTGAAAGTTTCCAATACAAAAATCACTTATGATTACAAAAAGACTGAGGACTAGGAGAGAATTGCATCATCAGGGCTTGGCATGGACCCATGATACTGAGTCCTTACCAAAAAGCCATGTGCTCCCAGCCAGCCTTAAGTGGCTTGTACTCATACCCAAATTCCAACTTGGGGCAGAGCCTGTCCTGATGCGTGATCACAGCAGCAGTGCTGAGCTGGATCCTCTGACAGAGGAGTCAAATCACCCTGGGCTGTACATCAAGTGCCAGCCAGCCATGTAGGAAAGAAAATTCTCCCATTTATTAACGGCTCCTAAACTGTCCAGTGTTTCTTTTCCTTTCTTCCAGGGCCTGCACAACAGGGCACCTGTGGTGTACTTCTACCATGGTGCCCAAGAGACTCTCAGTGAGTGGAGATGATGTGGGCACACAGAAGGAGTTCAGCTGACCCACAAATAATTTTGAAAAGTATTGCAACCATTGATAATTGACACAATATTCCAGCAAATAAGCACCCCAAAACACAGCGAAAATAAGTTATTTTGCTCATGAGTGAGATGGCACAGGCAAGGGGCAGTTGGGACTTTGTGCGTGATGATAATGGAAGTGCTGCACTGATGGTGTCCTCTGAGAGAGCTGTTTTCTTTAACGGCATTTTCAGAGGAGCTCATAGACCACCTGTCAAAGCAGCATCTCCAGTATATTTCTGGTACTTGCAGACTTTGCCAGCTCTGCCTCCAGAAGGTTTTCTTCTGTAACAGGCAGATCTTAAGCAGACAACTCTAGGTCAGAGCAAAAAAGTCAGTTGCTGTCCTTGACCTTGAATTTCATTCCTATTTTCAATGCAAGCTACACACATACTACAGACAAGTTCCCTTTTTCAGGAGACAGAGCAAAATTCATTTTTCTTCCATCTCAGACCCCATTCCCTCCTTTGCTCTTGTTTCAGCTGCCCGCAATTTTCTTTAATGGCTTCACTTTGTTATAAACTCAGGTGCTAAGCTGGAGTTTGCAGCCCGTAACCTTTTGGAGGCCATGTAAGCAGAAGGTCTGCTCTGCCTCCTGACATAAATATTTGTGGGCTATTTTGGGTTTCTTTTCCCCCAAGAATATATTTTTTGTGGGTTTCTTTCCCAAACAATGAAGCAAGTTATTCCCAGAGGTGGTGGTGACAGTCTGGTCATCACCTCAGTGTCCACTTGGCTGGAAAAGCATATCATCTCCTCTTTGTAAGGGCAAGAACTCATTGCATGTCTCCAGGCAGTGGCCCTCTTCCCTGCCTGGCATCTTCAGGTCTGACCTACTTGGCCACAGGCAGCCAAACCCCAACCTTTAGCGCATGTTTGATAAAGGAGTCCTGCTCTCTCATGCTTCCCTGTGTCACTGGTGAATTTGTGCTGTGTGGTCCCACAGAGGTGTTTGCTATCTGAGTAAAGGTTGATGCAGCCTCATCTCTGCCAGGTGGGTGGGCAGAATGCTCAGAGTGGGCACCTGAATGCTCAAATCACCTTTGTTTGCAAAAGGTTCTTCGAAGTAGGGCTTTTCCCCACATGGCTGGTGCCAGTGGGTGCCTTTATACCTACAAAAGCTTTTCACTAGTCCAGGCAGGATCTACTTTAAAACTGAGCAAGTTTCCAAGCTCTCTCTGGCATGGAGGTGAGCTCCATTGGTAGCTGGCTGAGAGTAGATGTATTCAATGGTTGTGCCCTACTTTTTGAATGCAGCTTTTATGTGAGCAAATAAGGAATTTTATTTGCTGTGCTTAGTCAGTGCCCCATCTACTTGTGATCTAGACTCTCACTCAGAAAGAATCCCATCAAGGCATCTAACTCCCTGGAATGGGACATAGGCAGGGTCTGCTTAACTGTTCACATAAAAAAACCGAGCTTGCACAAGTGCACATTCAGGGCTTGCTTTCCAAGTGCTCAGCACCCGCAGCTTAGACTAACATTTCAGAGGAGATCTGCCCCTTTTAATACACCCATTCAGGCAAAGTTTTCAGCAGAGATCAGTCTCAAAACAGAGTTTCCTGGCTCTCTGGCTAGTTGTTTTGCTGCTTAGATAAGAACAGAGCAGATCTGAAGATTTGATCTTCAGCAACATTGAAAAATACCACGTTTTGGGGGTTGCACATTGTAGGCATTGCAGTCGTCTTGTGCTTGCCAGACTGTAAGTAATCATGCCAGCAGCTAGCAGGCTGTCAGTTACTAGTGTAAGCTGCAAATCCATCAAGAATTGTTTATATTTCACCAGGGAACGGATAAAGAGAAGATTCATTTCATATCCCTTTAAAAAGTGTGTGCGCGTGTATGGCAGAGGGTCAAGATAATTTTAGAGACAGATTTCTCAACAGAATCCTTTCTGAAGGTAGTCTTGTTGGAATTGACAGCCCCTCACCTTGGCAGGGCTCCTGCTCTTGTGTCTGGGGCTGCAGAGGATGGCTCTTTCCCCATGCTGAACCTGGCATTGGGTGCTCCCTGCTCTATTTCAGTTGCAAAAACTTACACCCCAACACCAGGGTCATTGCTAAAGCCTTATCTTCATCCCTCTGACATTTATGTGGCTCTGGTGTGCTTCTGGAAAACATGATTCCTGTCCCAGAGCCCAAAGCTTAAGCTGGGGTTATAGGTTTCATAAATATTAATCCAAACAGGGAACTCCAGGGTTAGATCATATCCTTATGCAGCATTGCTTTCACTGGGCCTGATACCTGGGTATTAATCTGTGTCATAAATTCAGACCCAAACTCACTTCCAAGGCATTGTCAAGCAGAGGGAAAGGGTTCTGCAGGGTGTCTGGTGGTCACAACCTCTGCTGAATCCCTCTCATTAGATAGATATAGATGTCCACAGGCTGGGTCCAGACAAACCCCTCAATAATACAGTGGGTGAGTATTTCAGAGACCAAGGAGTCAAAATAGTGATTTTCATCATTCAGCAGTCAGGATCACGAGCAAGGATTCAGATGACTCATCTATCAGTTGTTTGCTTCTGAGTGGCGAGCTTAAAAAGTGAAAAGAAATACAATATACCTGGACCAAACTTCCACGTCTGTAGGTGATGATGTTTGCACATTTCCTTCATGTCACCAGGACCAGGGTTAAAAAGTATTTTGGAAAAAATCATGCAAATCTCACGAGAAATGATAGAGCAGGCTGCAAAGACTTATAGGACCTGTTGTAGAGTAATGACTGAGATTTTTGGTTAGAGCTGTTGATATCATCAGTTGCTGTTGCACTGAGAAAGCTGAATCCATGGAGCTGGAAGGGGTGCTGGGAAAGAGATTTTGTACTGATTCCTCCTTCCATTAAGGGTCTAGTTTTCAGTAGAGGAAAGGGAGAAGGGAGAAAAATCAACACACCCATAAGCAAAGCTTTTTACCTTAACCCTGGTTGCTGCAGCTGCAACCAACTATGTTTTACCCCAAACTGCTGTCAGGATGCCCCCTGGGAGTTGTGGGTCAGGTGTTTCAGACCCCCTTTCTTCACCTCGGTCCAGGCTGCCACTCCTCCTGCACACTTCAGCATCCAACCCTCACCCTGCCCAGAGCCATCCTACTCCTGCCAACGTTCCATATCTCCTTTTTTCTGAGCTCCTGCCCAAGCTCTACTTTACACATTGGTTGCTTTGCCCCAGACTTGCAGAGGGCAACACAGAGCAATAACAGGGAGAGGGAGCTGGCAGGCGAAATCAGGTCAATAATGAAGGCTGGAGCAACCCCCACTTGCTCAAGTGGGTTGTGCTAACACAAACACCAACTGCCTGCCCTCGGGGCTCCCCTGTCTAAGGACAGGCTCATGGGAGGCCAAGGCCAGCTCCTTTGATCCCAATTTCTCAGCAGCTGTACAAGTCATGGCCTTTACAGTGGCTTGCTGCTGACTCACGGTGAATCACGGCTCACTGGTACTATAAAGGCGCCTTGGAGGGCAGAAATTATGTTTGTGCTTACTTTAAGACCCTGTTATGCCCTGGGAGCAGTGTGAAAGAGGCTTTTGCACAACAGAGAGTCAGGCTCATTGTATTTTGATCCTACCATAATATAAATCAGTATTATTTGAGCATAGCCATTATTTAGAAGAAATTACAATAAATTAAGGTACCAAATTTGTAATTAAGGGCCAGCAAGCTGCTTAATTAATCTTATATCTAATTAGCCAACAATAAATTACCCAAGCAGGACTATAAATCTATTCAGTGAGCTACAAGAACCGCATGCATAAAGACCTGTCCTTTACTGTTGGGAGCCCTTGAGGCTGTTCAGCTGCCCTTTGTCTCCCTGGCTGCCCCAATGCCCCACCTCCAGGGCTTCTGTCTGGTTGAAAGCTCCTTTGGGCAGAGCTCAGGTCTTTGAAGTGGCTTGGATCACCCTAGCTTAGAGTTTGGGGACGTCATGAAAATAATTAATTTTACTGAAATTTAATGCAGGTTGAATGGTATTTAGCCTCATTGTGAGTCTTAGCAAGCAGCTTTAAAAGGTTCTTCTTTGCATGGTGGTTAGTAATGTTGTCCAGAGAGGCTGTGGACTCCCCATCTCTGGAAGAGTTCAAGGCCAGGCTGGATTAGACTCTAAGTAACCTGGTCTAGTGGAAGGTGTCCCTGCCCATGGCACAGGGGTTGGGATGAGATGATCTTGAAGGCCCCTTCCAACCCAAACCATTCTGTGACTCTTAATGTCATGTGCTAAAAGAGATGTGCAAGTGGCAAGAATGATTGGTGTATAGTTAGGTTGTACTCAGAAAATTATTGCAGAGCTGTTTTTTAATATGTGATGTCTTTTTGATCTTAATTATAGGCTCCACAGAATGCTACATAATGTGAATTGCAAATTCTGAGAAGTTTGTGGGTTTTTTTTTTTAGGCAAGCTATGCAGGGCCACTCTTAGCAGGCAGGCAAGACCAGGCAATGCAGCTAAACGTCACAGAGGTAGAGTTTTTTCAAGTACCTCCTAAAGCCTATGTTCACAGGATCTGCCAGTACAAACAGGGATTTGTGACTAGAGTTGAGTTAAGGAGCATAAAAAGTACATGGTGTCTCTATGAGAATTACAGCGTCTTAGCTGAGGTTGGCTTAAGGGATGGCTTTATTCAAAATGCTGTACCACAGCCAAGCCATGTCCTGAGGCTCTATGTTAAAACACACAGAGCAAACAATGAGAGGAGATAAAGCCCGTCCCAAGAGCTGCATGCGTGACCACAAACGTGTTTTATGGCAGCCAGGGGTTTGGGTTTCATTAATCTGCTAAATGCTGCAGGGTACGTGTGGCCCTAGAAGGAGGTCACACATCCACTTGGGTGAAGTCTTGGCTCTGAGAAAATCAGTGGGAGATTTGCCATTGGCTTCCATCTTGTCCATTGCTGCATCCCTCATCTACAACTGTGGGACAATGACTCAGCTGATGTAAAAGCATCCCCACGTTTACTGGGCTACTGGGATTTGATTCCAGTTGAGAATAGGGTCTGCTGGACGCCACCTTCCTTGTCAAAAACACATATGTGCAAAACTCAAGGGTATAGGACTTAGAGCCTCCTCAAACAAGATTTGTACATACCAATAAACAATGTGGTTTATTAGGCAACTTTAGGAAAACAAAGACCAAGGGAGATTGCCTTTAGCTGGCCACCCTCTGACCATCCAAGAGGAGACTTAGTAATTAAATCACCTGTCCCATCTCTTAGGTGCTGTTAATGGATGCATCTCCACTAACTTCAGTTGTCATAGAATCATTTAGGCTGGAAGAGACCTTTAAGGTCTGTATTGGTTTAGCATAAATGGTAGGAAAAACCAATTGTTAATCCATTTTGGAACTAACAGCTAAGCTGGCCAATCAGGTAAAAGGTGTACACCCTCTGGGACACCGCTTAAAAACAGGAATCTTGGGAGACCCGCCCTCTTTCCGCCGACCCCTTCCATGAGGTAACATCGCGGCCGGGCCGGGAGGGCCCCCGGGCCCAGGGGCCGGCTGGCCCCGGGAGGCCCCNAAATGCTGCAGGGTACGTGTGGCCCTAGAAGGAGGTCACACATCCACTTGGGTGAAGTCTTGGCTCTGAGAAAATCAGTGGGAGATTTGCCATTGGCTTCCATCTTGTCCATTGCTGCATCCCTCATCTACAACTGTGGGACAATGACTCAGCTGATGTAAAAGCATCCCCACGTTTACTGGGCTACTGGGATTTGATTCCAGTTGAGAATAGGGTCTGCTGGACGCCACCTTCCTTGTCAAAAACACATATGTGCAAAACTCAAGGGTATAGGACTTAGAGCCTCCTCAAACAAGATTTGTATATACCAATAAACAATGTGGTTTATTAGGCAACTTTAGGAAAACAAAGACCAAGGGAGATTGCCTTTAGCTGGCCACCCTCTGACCATCCAAGAGGAGACTTAGTAATTAAATCACCTGTCCCATCTCTTAGGTGCTGTTAATGGATGCATCTCCACTAACTTCAGTTGTCATAGAATCATTTAGGCTGGAAGAGACCTTTAAGATCACCAAGTCCAATCCCTAAGTCTCTGGCAAAGAACTGGGGCCCTTATATCAAATGCATGGGAGGACATTATCCATCTCATAATTTGCAAGGGTGTTCATGACTATTTATTTACAGAGCTTCCCAGTAATGGAAGTCGTGCAGAAACAGAGCTTTGCCAAAGCCCAGCAAATCCCTGCACCAAAGTTTGCACTAGGGTAGTATAATACAGAGCAAACAAAGCATGGCATGAGGCCATGAAGCTGAATGATTCCAAAAGAGGTATCTTTGTGGGGAGACATGGAATAAGATTATTTAAAAGGAGATATAAAACTAGAGTGGCATAAGGAAGAAGAGCCAAAATTCTGTGCTGATTCAGTCCCATTATTTCAAGCAGACATTTCGATAGGATGTCGTTTGAAGGTGATGAAATTAAAAATAGATGAGGTTCTTCATCTTTCTCGGAAGGTATTTTCTGTTGTTAGTCTTTAGTCTGCTTGTAAGCAAAACTTGGGTCTTGCACAATGACTCGACTTCAGGGCAGACCTTTGAGAACAACATGAAACATCATGAAACGAGCCAGGGCATGAGAATATTGAGTATTTGCATGCAGCCCAGAGAAGAGCTAGTCACAGCAGAGAGGTCAGGGAGAAACTGCAGAAGGAAGACAAGAAAGAGCAAAAAGCCACAGAACTTCCAAACAAAGGAGAACTTAAACAAAGAAATAATATATTTTAGGCCAGGGAAGGGTGGTGGAACCCAGCAGAGATCTGTATTGCCTCTGTCTTTTTCTTTCTCCTTTTATGCTATCTGTCCTTAATAATAGGTCCTGCTGTATTCTCAGGAGTAAATTAAAAGAAAAGTACGTTTTGACAATGCATTTTGTAAGCAGCTGTCCTCATCTATTGAATTAAAATTCAGTTCCACCAACAATCACCAAAAAAAAAAATGAAGGCCAAAGTTTCACACTCTGGCAACCAACTCATAAAATCTCCTTGAGGTCATCAGCTTTTCAGAGATTGTGAGAGTATCCTTTTCCCAAAATAACCTTATCCTTACCCATTCTTAAAATTGTGTTTGAATGAGCCATTTTGGAAATTCTTGAGATGCCTGGTTGTGCTTTGTTTACTCTCAAATTGGAATTAAAACCAGTGCAATGCAAGTAGAATTCTAGCTGAGACACATTCATGGTTTTCCACCCAATTTGGCAGATTCAAGGCATTCACATAGACCTCTGGGAAAAAATCTACGATGAAACTAAAGCTGCAACGAATTCAGTATTGAACTTCTTTCCAGCTTCATGGGCCCAGCACTTCAGCCCTGAGTTTCTGTTCTTCAGGTCAACCCTAATTCCTCCCCATTCAGAGTCAACCCGTTCCATTCTAGCTCACCATTTAAGCACATCAACTTTATTTGGGAATATCACTTTTTTTTCACGGACATCCAATGCTTATGGAGAGATTTTTCACTAGTTGTAGGACACTAACAAATGGAAACCTACATGTTGTTTTACCCTTTTAGGAGGCACAATTTATTTGCTCCCTTAACAAATGCTGACATATCACTTCATTTATCCAGAGTCTGGAACACTGAAATCTGCTGTAACCATTTTTTTTTGCCCACTTTCAGAAATATTTTGCAATACATACACCTACTCATTAGATTTTTAAAAAATTGCCAAACTCACCCACTCACTAGATTAAAAAAAAAGGTTAATTCAGTCCAAATTCAGAACATGATAGCAGGCTTTTGAACAAATAAGAACATTTCTTAAAAAGAATCCATACCTGCTAAATCACTTTTACAGAAATGTGGCAAATCAGCCCACAGCCTAAGTGATACTTGATAGAACAGACTTGCTGGATATAAAAGCTTAAGTTTCCCATATGCAGCCAGCACTAATGATTGCAAAGCCAAGATCTGCTGTTTAACGTTTTGAATGTGCTCTCTGATTTGACTTTCCTGGTGCTGCAAACACCTCATGTCAGCATTCCTCAGAGTCTGCATAATGTACATATAGGCTGATCTTTAACCTCTGTGTCATCACCCAGACCAAAATCAATAGAGCGATATGACACTGGTGGGACCATTTGCCTGCAGTAGTTCATACAGACAGATGGGCTGTTGTACCAGCATGGGGCCAAAGAAACTTGGAGGTGGTTGAGGGGGTTTTCCTTTTTTGAGTGGGAAATGAAGCTCTCAGAATGTGGATGCAGAAGGAGGTGAGTTCGTCTTCAGTGTCAGCAAAACCACTGCAGGTACTGCAGATTTTGCACCTTGTGGAATGGTGAGAAGGCTGCCTGGTTTTGGGCTTTGCTGTTTTCTATCTTTTTATTGTATGAATTCCCCAAAGATCCACATAAATATCACTTTCTCCCTTGGGCTAAACCAGGTCATGAATAATAAATGCAAACAGCAGTTACCCTCCACCATGCCTGTAAAATTCCATGTCCTTATCCTAAGGGACTGTGACTGTTTTTTTCACAACTTTTCTCTAGTGCTGTATGAAATGTGGTTGGACATTTGGAGTCTGTCAGCTGCTCAGTTGCCAGCCTTGCAGACTGGGATGGGGCAGTGATAAACTGGATTATCTCAGATGGTAGGTGGGCAGAGGTGACATAAAATGGGACACACAATGGCACAGCTGCGTGTAACATCATTCTCCAGTGCTGGGCTGCAAAAGGCACCTGTTTGCCAAAATTCAGGTCTTTGTGGTCTTCAGACATCACAAGAGATACCCAGGATAAGGGTGGGACACCCAGTGTTTAGGTGAGTGGTGGTGCTGGGCAGGACTGGCAGAATCCCTACAATGCCAGCCCTGGGGAAGGGTGACTCTACTTCTGCTTGTGCCTGGGAAGTACTGCAAAATGTTGTGCTCCTCTGTGGTTGTCCTGCTCCAAGCTTCTGTGGGGTTTGAGCTCTAGGTTTGTGGCAGTGCCCTTGCCCTCATCTCACAGCGGCTGCAGAGATGCCACAAAGCAGCCTGGTGTGTACTGCTTGGAACATTTCACAGTTGGAGCACTGCTGCCGTTTCCCTCTCTATTTCATCTTTCATGCTCATAGTAGTCCATGACTGAAAACCAGACAGAAGTTCAACTGTAAAAATAAAAATGGTTTTACTGCACATTTTTCCAAATGCTGCTCCCTCCCCACCCCCCAACCAGTGTATAACTCTTTATTATACAGCCTAGTTAATATTTCTCTTTCATTTTATACTAGCACAACACCTTAGAAAGATGGGTTGAAATACGCAGGCTGTGCTTTAGGAATAGATCACTATTCCCAGGCAAACTGATCTTAACAAAAATATTGTAATGAAATCAATATGTATTATTACACATAATGAAGCAAAATGTATATTTTTACATATTAACTCTATTTGCTTTTACTCTTTACATGTAGTTATAAAAATATTTATTTTTGTGCTTAGAATAACAAAATGAAAGCTCAGTGTTCAGGCTTTATCTGGCTGGCACTTATTATTTCCATATGTTAGGGCAGCAACCAGATTGCTCTGCCAGTTAATTCTGTGACATTTTCTGCACCTTTTCATCTGATCCAGCAAAGATTATTTTCTTTGCAGCTATTATTGCAAAGAGGTGACCGATTGCCACCAGGCAGAGAACTAAAAATGAAAGGATCAATTAAGTTTATTCTTCTGGTGAGAAAATATGCACATTTTCTCAGAACATTAAATTCCGTCTGAGGAACAGAGATGAGGAATTAAGATGCTTTCAGTACTTTAAACAAGTCTCCCTGTTTTCAATAGCAGTGCTGTATTTGGATTTAACTCTGGTCAGAAGAGCACTCCCAGCTCTGCTCACTGAAAGTGATGGCAGAATGTCTTGTTGAGTCAAATGGAGCAGGGATCAAAGGCAGAAGGGCAACCCTGGAAGATGAACCTAATCGAGATGAAGATGACCCTGCTCATGGCAGAGTGGTTGGATTAGATGATCTTTAAAAATCCCTTACAAATTGTGGTCCTGTGAAGTTGATAAGATCATGCTATTTGTCCTGACACATT
Source organism: Donacobius atricapilla (assembly GCA_013397315.1). NCBI lineage: Eukaryota > Metazoa > Chordata > Aves > Passeriformes > Mimidae > Donacobius > Donacobius atricapilla. Next base: position 266,748 of record WBMY01001920.1, on the reverse strand, counting down.
GGAGACATCCTGCGTGTATGTGCCAGGTGGTGTTGCACCGGTTTGCCTGAATGCACTGCTGATCTGTGGCAAGCCTTTGGAGGTGCACCACCATCACCAGCCTCGAGTTCATTTGGAGCCAGAGAAAAGGTTCTGCAGAGCAGTTCAAGGAAGGAGGAACATATGGTCAGTCATGTAGGGAGTTAGAGAGCACACTTGTCCTGAGGCACAGCATGTCACACTGGATACTTGTCCATGTGTTTGCAACATGTCAGGAACATACATCTGATACACTATCCATAAAAAATAGTAAATGAGGGAGTGGGTCTCCATCAGCCCTCCAGGTGCAGCTGACCACAGATAATAGAAGCCGCAAAAATATGTCTGAAGCTCAGTCCCAGCCCTGTTCCTGGCAGTATCAGTTTGCACTGAGCTCAGATGCTTACCATGCCTCACCCTACCAGGGCAAACCTCTATCAATATTTAAATCTGAACCCTTTATGTCTCTTCTCGAGACCTTTGATATATCCCCACAGCAGCTCCTGGAATATTTCTCAGCTTCCCTGACCAGGAGAACCCACACTTGCCGAGTCATCATCCTGGGAAACTTGCTGGAGAGCTGCTGCAGAAAAATCAATGTTGACAGTATTTTGTATATATGGTTATAGAGCATGGGGAAATACCAGTGTCAGATTTCCCAGACTTCCATATACTCCTCCATGGAGACCCCCCTCGACACAGCCAGGGATGCAGGAACTGAGCTGTGATGGGCTAACCCTGACACCAACTGCAGCAGAAATTGCCTCTATTTCCAGCGGTGCCTCTGCAACACAAATCCTGAGGACACACAGAGCAAGCTGGAGTCAGCAGATGAGAAAAGGACATACTGGGGAGGGAGTTTGAGGGAAACACAGTAAGAAAAAAAGCTTCCCTTGGAAAGGTGTTGTAACAAAGATGAAATGCTTCAGATGTCAACAGGATACCACAGGATCCCAGAAAAACCACACAGCTTCTCTGCTGCAGAACTGTTTATTCACAAAATAGTTTTTCTTCCTCATATTCAGGTTATTACAGATAGTTTCTGTACTGCCAGAGCTGCACTGACCAGCAGTGTGAGACTTTTCATAGCTGCAGCTGCTCAGACAGAATCAGGCACCTCAACATAAAGGGACCTTCTGTACTTATTTTCCTTCCCTTCCCCTGAGAGAGTAACTGGAGCAGTATAAGCAACTTTATATTGACATAATTCATCCCCATTGGGGCTGTTATATCATGTTAGAGAGATTTAGATGGTTAATGTGATAAAACTTGTGAATAGAGAAGCTGGTAGGATCATGAATTAGTTTTTTTACTCCTTGCACTCTACATGACTCACAGTAACTCAAACTTGTAAGAATAACAGTGTATAAATTGGCCAGAACTAAGCCCCTTTGCCAAGACAGGTCGGTTTTTAACTACCTGCATGCTTGAACCTTTCACAGCCACAGAAATCTCGCACAAGGGTAACAGGTTTGCTCCTAAGTAACATACCTAAAGAAAGCACCACATATATGCCAAACTTTCCAGAGGAAAACCAGTGATTCTGGATTCTTTTATACCTAAATGCCAGTCCTGAGAAAACTTATAAGGTATCTTAAATGGGAACTGCTCTTTGTAAGGAAAATAATGATAAGGATGCAATCTCTGAAAGATACAGATTGTTCTGGAGAGGGCTGTTTTCTTATCTTCAGGACATTCTTGGGGAAGAGAAAAGAGTCAAAAAAAATGCTGAGGAAGAAGGAAAGAGATCTAACTACCAATAGGGAGTGATGAACAGAAAGGGTGAGAAAGGACAGTCTTGGAAAGGGACTAGAAAGTAAAAGACAACAAAGGAGGGGAAAAACTGAGGGAGACAAGGGGGAGGGGGTAGGGAGAGGAGAATGTGTGAAACAAAGGTGGAAGAAAGGGAAGAAGAAATGAAAGTGAGAAGGGAAGAAAAGCCACAATCAAGGGCTCAAATGAGTACATTCGGTTCCTATTTTGTTTATACATTTATATTCCAGTCAGTGTTTAGTAGGTGTCTCTAAAGGCTGTGATTTATTATAATTTTTCCTTTTCAGCCCTGCAGAGGAAGGGGCAAAGGCCAGGAGGGGGCTGAATTCTTTGCCTAGGGCACGGCAGCTCCTTAGGTTGGCCCTGAATTCAGAGAAGTGCTAATGCTCCGTGGAGCTGGAATGCAATTAATTTTCTGTGGCACAATGTTCCAGAAAGGGCATATTTGGGGAGGCTCGGGTTTGTGATTGTAGGCTACCCTCAGCCTATGTGTGCAAATTGGAGCTGTGACACCAACTCTCCACACCGGGTTATTATTTCGCACATCTGGGTTTTTGACCTGAAAATGTTTGTCTGAATGACATTTCTGCAAGAGAAGAGGCTGAGCATCTCACTTTATCCACATTAGTGGTCAGTTCAGCTGCCTGGCTGAACTCCACTTGAGTCAGCAGCAAAATCTTCTTTAGCTTATCTCTGGATGCCCTTTATTTATCTAATTTTGTTATTTTATTTTAAATTAAACTTTGTAAAGGTCAAATTTGGGTTTTTTTTTGTTATTATTATTTAAGCGAACCCTGAGCAGAGACACTGGATGATTTACAATAATCAGTTTAAGACCACATGTGACATGTTGCTGTAGCAGTGCACTTTTTCCATGACAGCTTGTTGTGTGTCACAGGGACATTTGTCACTGATCACTCAATTATCCACAAATTACAGCTTAACTTCATTTACACCATTTCCTTGTAAAAGCCAGGGCAGTCCCCTGGAGCAAATAGGCCCCATCTCCTGTCGTACCATTGCAATCAGTAGATTATTGAAAGCCAAGATTTTAACTCACACTTATAAGTATTTTTGCTTTAAAAGACTTTACTCCTATCTTGAAGTTATGGCAATGCTTTTTGGCTGCTATGGTCTTCAGAAAGCTTCAGAATTTTCTCACAAAAAAGCCTGATTTTTTCATCACAGGCCAGAATTTTCTGAGGGGATTAAAAAAAAGAAAAAGATAAACATTTTTTCATGTGTCTCATTTAAGTTTTCTCTCTGAAACTGGAAATCTGGTCCTGGCACACATCTACCACCTGAGCTGCTAGTTTAGCTATTCCCCAGCTGCTGGAGGATGCAAGAAAGCATGAGAGGGTGACAAGATTGTCTCAGGTAGTGCAGAGTAACTTCTTAACCAGCTTATTTGTGGTGGCACTTTTAGGACGTTTAGGGTTAAGAGACTCACAGGTGGGTTTGGACTTCGGTTTATGCTCTGGTTAGAGCTTGTTTCGAGGTTCCTGGAAACCTCAAGCAGATAGGCTGATATTTCCAGAGCTTTTTTGCATATTCTTTGACTACGTCATGTTACAAAAGTAACAAAACAGCTCAGATTTAAAGCATATATAAAAGTATAAGGCTGCATCTTTTACCCAGGGCAAGAGGGCAAGTAAAGCCTTCCCCTGACTACTTTTACTGAGGGTAGTGCCTCTGAAGAAGGAGCAGTGCCCTTTTCTAGAGAGCCTGGCCCAAAACCTTTCCAAAGCAGTAACTAACAAGTTGTTTCCTCTATACACCTATACCACCTTTTGCTGACTCAATTAAAAAAAGAAGAAATTATTGACCATAGCAGGACTCAGTTCATTCCAACCTCCATTGTTCAATAAATAATTGAAAATGGTTGTACCAGGGAAGTATGACTTCATGGTGTTTGAATAAGATATGTTACCCTGTGGAGGCTGATGGAAAGAAGATAAAATATACTGAATACTATATATTTAGACCATTGTTTGGTAGGTGAAATAGTATTTCCTAGTGAGTAGCCGACTTTGCTTGTAGATCAATACCATGGTACAGAGGCAATAACGGCACGTAGCACAGCCTGATTCCTCAGGGGAAAAGATTTGAATAATCTCTTTGCTGGCATGAACACTCTGGCAAAAGCAGAAGCTCCCAAACTGCCCTCCCTGAGTAACTGGTGATGCAAACAATGCTTTGAGGAAGATGCTGCAGAAGCCAGGGTTTTATCTGGGGAAGGATGGGGGAAGCATCCTCATCTGGGAAGCTGAGTGGTCCCTGTTGTCTGCCAAGTGACTCCAGAGCACCCTTTGTGCCCACAGGGACAACCCTCTGCTCCTTCTGCCACCAGGCACGTGCAGGGTTGGAGTCCCAGATCCGGACTGTTGCCCTCTGCTGTCACTACTGGAGCTGTTTAACTGGGGGACAGAAGAAATTGTCTCTCAAATCCAAATAGTGAGAGGCTTTGCGACTTGGAAAATCCAGCCTGAACCCTTCCAGCCACTACTGCACTGCAGGAAGGTCAGGTGTTGGATGGAGATACATTCCTGTGTTCTCCCAGCAGCATGCTACAGCTCCCAAGGGTGAAAACTCTTTAAACAGCTGCTGGACCAGCAAACTTTTTTTTCTTTTTCTTTCTTTTTCTTTTTCTTTTTTTTTTTCTTTCTTTTTCTTTTTCTTTTTTTTTTTCTTTATTTTTCTTTTTCCTCAGATGGAAGCCAAGGCAGTGAGGGCTGGTGAGCCAGACCCAGCCCTCAACATTTTCCCTATGGAGGAAGAGCTTTTTCCTGACATTTTCCTCCACTGGCTTGTGGAGGTTATGCAGCTTCTAGCCCAGGGAAGGCGGTAGGACCTTACCTCTGCTTTGGTTGCAGCTGGCAGCCTGGCAATGCCCATCACTGCACCTGGGAAGGGCTGGGCTGTTCCTGACCTAACATGAGCACTCTGTGGGAGGCAGATGATCCAGAGTGGAGGTTTGGGGCTGGCTGTGAGGAGGGAGGGTGAATAATTGCTGACACACAGCTCTTTTCTCTTGCTCAGCTTGGGTTTTGGGCCTGAAGGTACTCAGTGCATGGTATCATCTGAAGGGTGAGTGCAATAGCTTTGAAAGAAGCAAAGGAAGTCAGGCAGGGAGCCTCCATAAATCTATCAGAAAGTTAAATACTGTAAAATCTCCATGTTGTTTACCAGCTGTGCCTACAATGAAGACAGAAATAATCCTGGTAAACATGACCTTTGATCAGCAAGGTGGAGAAATTAGGTCAAGCAGGTTTTTGCTTAGCTGAAACCATAAGCTGGGGATGAAGAGAAATAAAATTCTCTTCCAAAAAATGTATTAGACTGAGGGCTCCACAGAAAACTGCTGCTCAGCAGCTCGAGGCCAATTTGCTGCTCTTGCAAACCTTCCTTGCATCGAGCACTGAATTCAGAGGGCAAAGGAACATGTGCACACAGCACAGGAGCAATTGCCTGCTCCATGGACTAGGTTTTGATGTTTAAATTACATTACAGGGCATGCTCTGGCAGGCTTTCTGTATGACCTTGGGGAAGCCCTTCTGTTGTTTCAGGCTTGGTTATCTCCACCTGCAGAACAGGGCACAGTCCCTCTTGCACCAAGGCCGTGACACCAGGCATGCCCGGGGCACACTGCAGATGAGAGGGCGCTTCACTGTTGGCACACGCAGCTGCACACCCAGGCCAGTGTGTGCTTGTCATCTCTGCCTTGCACCAGGGGTCATGAAATTGCTGCAGGGCTCCTCCTGAGCTTGGTCTGTGCAGCTCAGCCATGTCCAGGCAAGGCACAGAGCCAGAGCTCTCCGTGCAGGCAGTGAGGGATGGCACCCCACCCCATGCTTTGGAGGGAAAATAGGTTAGCTCTGTGAAAACAGACCCTGGCTTTTTTAATTTACACCAGCAAGGTGTCCTCCTGAGACTGGCATTAGTTCTGTGGTGTCCCATTAGGTTCCTGAGGTCACGGTGAGCCTTGGTGCCTTCCAAACTATCAGCAGTGCTGAGATTCAGGCTGCCCCCAGTGGGATCAAGGCTCAGCAGGCTCATCTATAATTAATGGATAAAAGGATTCTCAGGAGAACTTGTCATATGGAAAATATGCTACGTCAGAAAATGCAAATAAATAGCTGGTCAGCGGTTTTGGGTGGGGCAGGAAGTCCCTGCCTCCACCCTCATCCCTTGAACCATATGTGGGGGCACTGATCTGAGCACAGACAACCCAGTCTGAAACAGGTGAAGAAGAGATCTCATCCTTCCTGGATATTATTTTACATTTGATGACAAAATTTGCCAGACTCCAGGCTTTCCTGCAAGCAGCAGCTCAGCAGGGTCTGCAGATATGTGAGCACTCAGGGGCTTAATTCAGCAAATGGGTGACACGGTTTTACGCCTGTGGGCAGCTTGTTCCAAAGATCAGCTGCTCTCAAAGCAAAAGTAAACTAACAGTGTTTATTATGAGTCACTTAAGCAAGCAAATTATTAGTAGAATCTCATCTGTGGTTATGCAAGTCGGGACCTGAGGTGAAGGTTAATTATTTTTCCCCCATTAAAAAAAAAAAAAAAAACCACCCAAACCTGAGATGCTTTAGCAACTGCCATGGGAAGATGCTTCCTGCACCTATCCGAGAGTGCTCAGCCTGGGCGTCTCTGGGTGCTCCAGGAGCTCGCAGCACTGCTGAATTAAAGAGGATGTGGATCTAATTTTGCTCACCAAGAGCTCAGCCCCAAACCCCCTGACATCCCAGAGAGTGTTTTCATTAACTTCAAGGGGCCCACAGTCGGGCCCCGTGTGAATGACTGGGCTCTGCAGCGGGCAGCAGTGGCTGCTGGACAAAGCCTGCCCTCCTGCTGCCCTCCCACTGCCCCTGACCTCCCGCCGGAGCTGAGGCACTGCTGCCGCCAGCCTTTCAGAGTCCCCTCACCCAGCGGGATGGAGGGCTGGTCATTGTGGGAGCTTTTTCTCAGGGCAGCACCTTGTACATAACCAGCGCTGGGGTGCTGGGGTCTGCCCGGGGATCAGGGGCACAAAAGCAGATTGGGGGCTGAGAGGAGATGCTGGGGCATTTCCTTCCCTCCCTCCCTACTAGGAGCGTATTTCATCCCATGAGAGGGTCTTCTCCATTGAAAGGAAAGAAATAACCCGCTGAGGATTGAGCCTTTTCCCATCTGGTGCCTGGGCTCGGGGCTGTGTGAGCAGGGTGTGCTGGGCCCGCTCTTGCCACGCCGCCTTCCCTGTCTCCAGACCTGAGGCACGGCTCATTTGGGTGTGTCAATGCCACTGCAGACACCAGCACAGCAGCATCCCGGCTGTTTTGGGCTGCTGTGGCAGCCAGCTGCTGTTGAAGCTCGTCCTGGTGCTGGCCTGCCGTGTAGGTGCTACACAAGCTCTAAAGAGACACATGCTCTTGCTGGGGGAAGGTGGCACCGAGACCGACCCCAGGGCTACCCCAAGGTACCCAGGGCTTCTCAGCCATTGGTGTGACCAACACGGGCAGGAGAAGGGTGGTCTACAGGCAGAGATGGTCTACAGGGTCTAAACACCCCTCCAAGGCTTGTGAGGAAACGAAGTCTTGTCAACTTCTTCTGGAGAGGCGGAGAGGCTGTGGGGCTGGGCTGAGCTAGGGTACCACGACAGAGGGAAGAAGGAAGAGGCCACATGAGGCCACATCCCATTACAGAAGAGCTGAGGTGTGATAGAACTGTCCAGACTGTGCAAGTTCTCCCAGCACAGTGCTTACCCTCAGTGCTCAGTAAATAAACAACAATAAAACAATGTAGATATTTTCTGCATAAGGTAATAGAGTGTAGGTCTCTTGAGTCAAATCCGGAAGCAGTTTAACAAGACTCCTTGGAGCAGTGGCTCTGTGTTGCTCTCTGTTTGCAGAGCACCATGGTGCTATTCACATGATTTTTAATGCAATAAAATTACACAATAATGCAATACAATAACAATAAATCAGAACAGAGATGGTTCTCAGACATACCAAATGAGGAAAGGCAAGGTTTCACTCTTGCAATCCCATCTCATTCCATAACCCTAGGCAAACTGCTAGTTTTTTCAAAGCAGCCTTGCTACTTTTTTTTTCTTTTCTTTCTTTCAGCGTGCCTTTTCAGGCCACTCTGGAATCACAGTTCTCTTTGGGAGAACAGTGTCTTTGCATCCCTCTGCTTTGCTCACTAGTGAATGCTGCAGAGGGAATTATAACTCTACCACTGCACATGAGAGAATCAGACACTGTGCTGTAAGTGTAGTATTATATTGGGTCTTTGCAATTCATATTCCAAAGGTCCAGAAGGGGCTACTCAGCAGGAAATAGATGCTGTCTCTGTCCTGGGAGACAAGATAGGAAATGTGAATTCCTGAGAGCACAAGCCTGGCGAAGAGCTGGCAAAATGTACTTGCAGCCGAGCTACAGGGCAACCAGCATCCCCTGGAACTCCTTGTCCCAAGGAGTTACAGCTCTTTGCTTTTCCTGCTTGGTCGCTGCCAGCAGTGGGAACTCCTTGATGCCATTCCCCAGAGCAGTGGGGAACCTGTCAGCTCACAATCCGGGTACCACAGCCTTCACATTCACAGAGATGCTCCCCTGCCCTCCTCCTTTCCTAGTCCCTAAAATGTCTCTATCTCAAGGAAAAGCAGTTTAGCAGATCAGCAGTCATGTTCAAATTCCAAGGCTAAGCACGGAGCCTGGGAGAGAGGGGGGGGG
>WBMY01001920.1:243653-258231 GCA_013397315.1 Donacobius atricapilla | reverse complement strand
GGGGGGGCAAAAAAAAAATCAGGTGCTTCTCAAAAACAATCAACCTGATTCACATGCAGCTCAGCAGCTTTTTTGATGGCTCAATTCCAGATTTCACAGCTATTCAATAGTTCTCTTGTGTAGCTGATCCTTGTCTTAGAATTCAGCACAACTCAATCCATTTTCCCTTTTCTTTCTATAAACACCCCCCTCCTCCTCTTCCCCTCCCTTCTTTTTCTTGATTTACATCTCTAGGGAGATGGGAATGTGAGAGAGAAGCTTGTAGCCTTCCTTCCTGGGGGGCCTTGAACTGGTGTCCCCTGTCTCAGGTTCCCATTGTCCGCGCTGCACAAGCCGAAGCCCCTCTGCACTCCAGCCCTACTCAATTGGAATTTAAATGCTTCATGATTGTTGTCTCACAGAATAGGAAAGTGCTGCATTAAAGAGTAAATTACAGCAGACAAGTAACTGCCTTGGGAAGGAGTGTGAAAGGAGAGATGAGACCAGCACAATGCCCATTTGCAAAAGAGGTTTTTTCCAAAGATGAAACAATCTTCCTGGTTCGGTCTCCTAAGGATAAATATGATGTGGACAGCGTAGATATGGGGCTTTGTCTGGGAGGAGAAGTGCAGCATGCTCAGGCCAGAACAGGCCCACAATGTGCAGCTTGGACTCAGATATGAATTGTGTCCTGGAGCCAACAGTGTGGCTGGATCTGGGCTTGATATCTGGTTTCTTACACGGGCTCAGTCTGGGCAGTTTAACTGTGGTCCAAAGCACTAAGCAACTTGCAAGGAAATGAAGAGAAGAGGTTTACTCATTTCCTCGCTTTTGTTGTTTCTAAGCACAGGCAGAATGTTGAGTTCGCTCGTGGTGTCTCCCCCTTAATGCTGAGACCACCCCAGAGATCATCATTCTCTCCTTAGCTCCTCTGGTGATGACCATTTGTTGTTTAAACAATCTGGTTGTGCCACTGGGACCCTTTCTCCATTCCCTGTGCTATATCTGCCCCAGATAGTTCAGTCCAGCCTCCACTTTAGTCACCACTAGGATAGCCACATCAGACGCTGAGATGTTTTTCCAGGTGAGATCTCTATGAGAGCAAGATGCTGAGCCAACTCAGCCTGGAGCTAGCAATACCCTTAGCAAAGAATTATTTTCTTGCCTGAAGGACAAATTGTACCCTGATAGTAGAAAGCGGAGTGTGACTTCTTATGAGTTACAAGGGTGCTTACAGCTCCATTGCTCATTTGTGTAAGATGGGGTTTCTCCATCAGGAGTGGCAGAAAAGAAAGGCTTTGACACTTGAGAAAAGAACAGGGAACTGTTAAAATTATGATTAGCATTCATCCAGAGCATCTGAGGGAGAAACAAAAATGAATTAGTCTCAGTGGCTCAGCCACAGTGCCAAGATCAGAACAGAGACCAGCCACACAAAAAGGGAGCAAAATTCAAGTATTTACCCTTGAAAGATATTGATGACATCTGTCTCCTTAACATTTTAGTCACCTTTGCAGAGCCTGTCATATTAATAGAGGATTCATGAATTAAACCAGCCAGGTGGTGTAAAGCATAGGTCATAGAAGCCCTAGGAAAAGCTTCAAAAAAATGGCATGTTCACTGAGACAAGAGAAAAAAAGATCAGGGGAGTTTCTCTCCCCTTTGCTCAACAGCATATGCCTTTCAAACTGTTCACTGAAATAAGGTGCCATGGACACACAGTAAAATAATGCACAAATATGATTAAAAAATGAAAGAACCCCAGTGTGCACACACACAGAGGCAAGCAGGCAGGCACAGAGTCCTTCCTACTCATGGATCATGGTGTATGCTTTCCCCTGAGCCGGCTCCAAGTGGCTCCTGTTTAATTACTCCTCTGGAGCCACTGGAGAAAAGGCAGTGCCAACAATTCTCTTTTTCTTCATTTGAAACTGCATATGAGAAATGCCCCTTGGCTCAGTGTCGAAAATAAATGTCTCACTGCTGAAATATATTTTTTTCTTAGGTTGCTGTGTCATTTTTATTTAGTGATCATTCTGAAATGAGATGACCTTCACCAGGACTCTGATACTTCTTGCCTTTGCATGTCTTGAACCTCAATATTGTGATAAAACTGGCTCAAGGAATGAACATAACCTGTTGTTCACAGTGAGAATATTCTGTATTTCACTCAGAAGTGGGTCTACTTTTGGAGCCAACAACCAGGTGCTCTACAGAGCACATCAGGATTTGCTGAAGTCCTACAGAAGTGACAGCATTTTGTCCTTCTAAACCCAACTCTACATGTTGGCAGGGAATAATTTTTTAAAAATGCCTTTTCCTAATCAGGTGTTCTACTTCTCTTGACTTGCCGGGCTCAACACCATGTTGATTCAGGGCCTTGTGGCCAAAAACAAATTCTGCTGAAAACAATAGGAAAACTAGGCTTGGAATCAACACACGCACAATGCAAAATACTTCACTCTGAGGACTTTTGAGGACATCCAGCATGGTGTCATCAGAGGGCTGGCATCCTTTGGGAGGCCTGCAGCCAGCTCAGGGTGTGCCAGCGCCCTTCCATGGCCATGCCTCGGACCTGCTCCCATGTCCCACAGCCCATGGAGCTCTGCTGTGAGGCCACAGGCAAGGAACCTCCTCCAAGTATTTGGAGAACCGTGCTTTGCCATGCCTCTCCTGAGAAGACATGGATCAGGACAGGAGCCAGCCAGGAGAAGCCCCAGGGATGTAGTAGGTAAGTTCAGGTCTCACTCTCTTCAGGCATTTTCTCTTGCCAGAGACAAGACAGCAGCCTTTGGCCTGCTCATGTATTGTCAGCAGTACTGTGGCCATATCCTTTGGGCAGGTGAGACCTGGCTGCAGTCCATGAGGGGACAGCTGATGGTGCCCAGAGACAGGATGGAGGTTGTAGCACTGAGATCTCTCTTCCTGACATGGCACAGGGGCCAAACTCCCATTAGCAGAACCTCCAGCCCCTGTGCCCCCCTTCTCTTCACTTGCTGCAAGGTCCTTAAATTTCCCTCACTGCCCTAAAAGTGCCATCTCCTCTCAGGTGTGCCCTGCCTGCTTCCAGGTGCCCCAGTCCTGCAGCATTTCTGCCTACTACAGGCAAGCAATTTGCACAGATTAAGCCATTCCACTGGTGACTCCAGATTCCCACTAGCACTGAGAGCACCGGCAAAGAGCTGCTGCATCTTTGGTGCTGTCTGCTTCTCCCTTGCAGGCAAATGCAAGCACCAGGCTCCCAAGCACCAGCCCTCGCTTTGAATTTCTCTGCTTTGCCTGCTTGTCTTCCAGCTCTTTAGCATGTCTTGAATGTGGCTTATTGTCCGCTAATAAAGAAAAGAGCATTGCTCTCCAGCAATGGCAAGATCCCAGCTTTCCTGCCCTGCTGCAGAGCCAATTCCAGTCAGGGAAAGCAGCTATCACTAGAGGTTTTAAATAAACCAGCGCTCCCCCCTGCAAAACTCTCCTGTTATATAATGCTCTCCTTCCTCTCCTTTTAATGAAAACAACCAAGTAACTGTCTATTTTTACGATGTTAGGGACAGATCCAGCAGCCCTAACTTGTACATGCCCGTCTGGAAATCAGTGGGAGCTCTGCCTGCATGGGAAAGAGCTGCAGGACCACGATCAGGAGTGACTAACATGAAATAGGGCTCCCCACTTCGGTCTGGGAGAGGCCAGAAAAACACCGGCCGCAACATGGTGCATATTCTGCAAGTGACACTTGGTGTTAGCCAAAACATACATCAATACCAAGGAGGCGTGTTGGTAAAAGGCACATTCCTTTACCACACTATTACTGTAATATCCCAGTGCCTCCACATTAATTTGTTCCCAGGAAATTCCATCATCACTATTTCAAGCTTGCGGCTGTTCAAGCCATTCAGGATGATGGAAATTACCCTACTCAGGAAAACAGAATAATAAAAGCAGTGATTAAATTTGCCTTTATCCTTAGTCTGCACACCCTTATCAATCTCTGGTGAAATATTTTTAAGTATAGAAAGATTCCAATTATGTTTTTAATAAACTATGAAAAATCAGCCAGAAGGGAGGGTATTGCGTTTTTTTATTTCCTGCAAAGTCCAAAGAATAATGCTGCCCTCAAAGAAATCCCCAGAACTAAATGTTTAGAGAAGTTTTTATTGAAAGGGATGCTCTGCTCCAGAAGATCTGAGCATATGCAGTGGGATCACTGCCGGACTGAATCAGACCAGTGACCAGGCCTGTGCTAGCCCAATGGTCAGGGCATCTGGCCACTGGGTCCAATGCAACCAGCGCTGACTGCTCCTAAAAAAAGCCATTGTGGGCTTACCTGCTGTGTCAAAAATGTCCTTCTCAGCTTGGTAATTAGACCTTCCTGAGCCTAAAGGATCATATCTCTTCCAAAACACATTGTGCATCCAGACCTTACTGCTCTAGCAGTTATCGATGGCAAGAGTCATGTTTGACATATCCACAAACCAACAAAAAAAAAATTAAATTTAACACTACATAGATTTGTCAGTGTTTTTATATGGCAGCAGTTTCACACTTGAATAAATATCTCATTCTATAATACCTTTTCTGATTACAAATGAAGCTACAAAAAAAATCAAGCCACTGCTGCAGCCCTGTGCTGTCATCCTGTCCCAGCATGTGTCTTGAGCATCCATACATGAAATGGAGATTACCAGAGTCTGTTCTCACATTCCCCATGGCAGTGTGCTTATCTTTTATTTTTTAAAAACATGGCTATTTTTGCACAGAAAAACAGAGCTGAAAACCTGTTCTGCCTTTGCCAGCTGACAAGTGACTGATCCTTTACGGGCTCTATTACTGGTGGGTTTGGCAGGGTCCTGCCTTTACAGAGAGCATCACAGACACAGGAGACAGTTCTGAATGAAGGTATGTGATGTGCTCGTACTGCTGATTACTGTGTGCAGAAAACCTTTGCACACATGCTGGGAGGTTGAGGATGAGTACAGGATTATAAGTTTTGCAAGGCAATTGCATCTTTTTCATTTCTAGGATTTGTGTGTGTATCAGCATGTTAATATAAACCCTGAAAGGAGCAGTTGATGGCTGGGAAATGAGGGGCTGTAGTCAGATATTAAGAGTTTCTAAGAAAGAACGTATAGATCTGCTCAGTCACTGTTTCTTTGGCTTTTGCTTTCTGCCTGGAAGGGGCTGTGTGTTGTATTTCCAAAACTTCCTCTGTCCTTCCCTGTAGTGATGTGATGCTGCTATTCCACTGTATTGGTGTTTGGGAAAACAGCAGAGGAGCAGGAGAAATGGATTTATAAGAGAATATTAAATAGACTTAAAATGCACAGCACTGGCTTTCTACTGTACTGCCAGTCAGTATGGTCCAGTTATCTCCTCATTACTGGCACTGAGATGACTGTGGTTTCATCTATAATTAAGATGTTCTGAATAGCGGCTTTTCTAGTGTGGCCACAGAACTAGAAGCTCGGAACAGAAAATATAAGTTGGATTTGTCCTGAAACAGAACTGGCTTTGTAGTTTTCACACTGAAATGAAACACTTGAAAAAAAAAATTGGATGAAATGCATCCCAAGCAGAGTCAAACTGATTCAAAATCTGACCCCAAACTAAATGTTAATTTCCTGACATTATATTTAACCTTTAAAATAAGGCAAACACAGGTATTCATCTAAAGACCTTTTTCAAATGAGATATTTTATTTTTAATATATCTGAACAACTCTTTTTTAGTTTTCTTTTTCCCAGACAAGCTATTCATTGACTCTTAACACACTGTGTTGACCTGAAGTTACAAATTAGGTCAGCCTGCAACACTTCTCTGCCCTCCTAACAAATTCCTTTGTTTAGCCATGTACAACGTTCCCTCTCTCATCCAGTGGTGTGTGAAGGATGGACACAATTCCTGTCTGGGAAATGCTATAAAATAGAGAAGTAAAATGGCACTGTGAGCATGACACTTTTATGACTTAAGCTAAATACTGCTGAGCACTGTGAGAGTTTTTCCACTGATTTTAATGCACTCTACATCAGGGTGTTATTTCAATGGCTTCACCTTTACTTTGCAAATAAACACGATGGGAACAGAGTGAGCCTCTCTAGCAAACACACCTCCATGAAAATCCTGCTCTCTGTCACAGGGGTTCAGATTTGTTTATTTTTTACATGGCTCCTCTGTATCTGCCTTTTTGGCTCTCTTAGCAGTCACTGCTTGAGCAGAGGCTACATGAACCATCAGGAGCAGACGCAGCCCCCCAGATAGTGGTACCCCATCTTCTCAGCCATGGCCACGGCTGCAAGACAAGTGGTCACACCAGCATAGCAGGTACCCCACATATTTTAGGTGGAAAAGCCTTCCTGGGCTCAGACCATGCTTTTTTCACCTCTCATGCTTGTATTTCACCTTGTGCAGCAGTGTCCACATTAAAACTCCATTATTACCACAGGTGCACAGCTCAGGAGGAAAGTGGGGTGCAGAGGTTACTGGGTTTGTCTAGGCTGATGAAGAAAGTTGCAATCAGAAGTATGAATAATTAAGGTCAGCTTTCCTATCAGTTTTTTATCACAAGCCTTGAACAAAGCCTAGCCAGCCATAAGCTGGGACTGAGTTATCACCATTGTACAAGGTACATTTGATGGTGAGTTACTGCCACATTTCTGCTGCAAATTTCAACACCTGAAGAAAAAAAAAACCCAACCACAGAGGAGTGAGTTTAGATGCACATTCTTACTTAATTCTTTGTTCCATCAAACTGTCACCAAACTCACTCTGTTCAGCACCATCAAATGGTTATTTCAAGTCCTATATAGACTTTCCTTTAAATTTTTTTTTAGTCTTTTCTCCCTGTCTTCTGATTTATTGTATTTAACCTTTGCAGGCATTTTCTCCTCCACTTAGAATATTGTATGCCCTAAATCTAAGGATGACAAAATGACTGGAAGTGATTTAAGAATCTGACTCATTTCATGAGTAGAAAATTGTGTGTTTTCTCTCTCCACATCAGAGGCCATGCTGCTGGAGACAGACACTGAGCAGTGAGGGGAGACCCATGTTTTAGTCAGGGTCTCTGCTCTGCACAGCAAATACATTAATAACCACACAGTAACCCTGCACTACATAATGAACATGTGGAAGCACTTTTACTACTTTGATAGGATCTCTGAGCCAAAGAAGTTGTCTGAATTGTCAGCATCTGGGAAGCAGCTCCATTGAGACATGACTGAATTAGTCCTAGCTGTATGCAGCCTTATTAAAGAATTATGCTTTAAGTCTGCCTGTAATAAAAACCTGCTCTGGTAGGAGTTGGGCTTCCTTACCTTACACAAGATATCTATTTTTAAAGGAGGGTTAGTAACATTTGATAATGAACTGATGAAACACTTCAAGCTCTTAATTCACCTGCATATTTTTTGTTGATGCATATGAGCTTAGCTGAGTTTTCTAAAAACCAAGAGGCTGTGGTCTCTGTAGGGAAGATCAGATGGAGGCCCCTGGCAAGCTACGGTGTGACCACAGCAGAGAGGCAGAGATGAGAGACCAGTGGCCCTCCCTGAAGTGGGGCATATGATGAAAACTCTTCTCAGGAGAAAGAAGCCTGGAAGTCAACTGGTATTCAAGACCCAGAGGACTTTACTAGCAAGTGGTTTTCAGTATCTGACTGTCAAGTGGACTCTTGCTTTGCCCAGCAGCATTTGAAATCCATGGGCTATTGCTGGTGGTAGAAGCACTAAACTGTCTCTGACAATCTGGCTAGCTTTTTCTGGTATGTAGAATCCCATGTTTAAGTGGAGCTGTACTGATTTATACTTACTAGAAATCCAGTTTGAGCCTGTGCTGTGGAAGCCAGGGCTGATACACGTCGGTTTGGCTAAGAGTTATTATTCTTCTGACACGGCTTGCTGCCTGGATTTAGTTGTTCCCAAAACTCACGTGTTCTTGATTCGTATTCCATGGCCAACCTGGTCTCGATCACTCAAGGCCAAAACCAAGATTAGAAAGATTGACGTCTGCTAATGGCTGCTTGGTGGTTTTTCTGGGGTGCTTCATCAACTCTGTCAGGAGCAATAATAGGAAGGAGAGGAATCCTAAAGGTCTTGGAGAGCCTGTGAACCTAATTCCCCTCGGCTGATTGCTGCAGCCATTTCCCCCTGCCACAATCACCTCCGCCGTGCCAAGGGCTGGCCTCTGAGTCCACTTTCCCCTCCTTACTCTTGAGCAGCTCTGCAGAGAGCCTGGAAGCTGCTGGAGCTGCGGCTCGGAGGTGATTCATGCGCGTTTCTCGGCCAGCAAGCGCCCGCCATTCACATTCAAATATCGCATCGCTGCTCAGCCGACAAGAGACACGAGGGAAACACTGAGGACCCTTGTGGCAGTGTTCGCTGGGGTCTTGTTTGTGCTAAGTTTGCCAACAACAGCCCTCATGAGGACTACAGAGGGCTTTTTTTTTCTTCCGGGGATTTTTTTTCCTCCTGAGATTCAGCAGGGGAAACCAATCCCTCTCTCCTCTCCCTGTGCGATGCCCCTTGAGGCTCGCAGACTTCTCAGGTATTTTGGGTGGCACAAGGAGATATTCTCTCCCAGTGTGCTGGATTTTTTAAAATGTGCCTGTCAGGACAGCAAAGATAGTTTTCTTTGCTCAGAGAGGGATGGTCTGCATGGCAGGAGGTCAGACAAAGCAGATGGCCAGGTATGACAGACCAATGTCAAGGCATAAGCCTGGCAGAAGAGATTTAACTAAGAGAATTCTGGCAATAATTAAAAAGAGGACAAGAGGGAATACCACTCAGAAACCCTCAAATATGCTTTTGCTCAAGAGGTTTTTCACTTCTTTCCTCCCTTTCTCAGGCTTGTTTTCAGCCTGCTCTGCCCAGTCAGAGGGTTAGGTTTTGAGAAGGGATGTCCTGACCTCTGAGGACCATTGTAGCTTCCCAGATTAAAGGGGTTCAAAGTTTAGTTCCAGGCTAAATGCAAGCTTTGTTATGGAGGTGGGTACCTGGGGGAAGTTTTGGTGGCTTGGGTCTCTCCCAGGGGACATCACCACTAGAAGGAGATCCTGGAGCAGTCACAGGACACATGAACTAAGAACATGACTCTTGACCAAAGGGACTAGGCACAAAAAGTGCCTGGAGACCATATAACAAAGAAAAACACAGAGAAGCTGGGGGGACACTGCCTTTCTAGGGTAAGGGGGGTATGAGGTAGGTACCTCCACCCCAGCACCACCATTGTCCTTTGGTCCCAGGGAGGCACAGAGCAGCTCACTGTGCCTGACTTATGCAACCTGCAACTGAACAAAAGCTGATCTCCTTCCACCTCCTCCTGTTTGCAACACTTAAATCAGAGAAGCAAAAATGTGCCCCTGTTTTTTATGATAAAAGGGATATCAGCTTTCACTGTTTTTTGCCTCCTGTTGTTAGAAATCAGGTCAAGGGGCTGAGTTAAACAATTCCTGTCCAACCTTTCTTCCAAGGTAACTGCAACTTAACTCTCTTGCTTTGCACTGTTTTTGCTGCCTTTAATCAGGTTAATTTTCATGGTGGGGAGGAGGACACAGAAACTGCTTGGCCATGTTGGATGACAGTTTATGCCTGCCTCACAGGTTTATTTTAACTCTGGCTTGCCATCCTATGTCTGAGTTATTACATCTCAGATTGGCACAGGCAGAAGATAATACTCCGATTTTCACAAGTCAAGAAGTAAATGACTTCTAATTCACCAGAGAGTTCTCACCCTGGCAAAGATCACTCCACCAGTTATTACTTTGGAGTGTTATATCCAATTGTGAAGCTCACAGGAACAGTGAAAATTAGCTCCAAATACAAGATTTCTGTTTATCTTTCCTTCATCTCCAAAATCTGTCTAACCTGTGTGAGATGAAGTCCAGATCTGATCCAAATATTCACCCCTCTCTGTAGGCTCCAGCCAAGCTCCCATACCTTTGTTATTCAGAGTGGGGGAACCTGAGTCTGGTCATTCTCCTTTATTTAATTTGCAAAAAGGTAATTCTGATTGAGATTCAGAAATGCAGGTTTTCCCTCTGCAAGTGCTCATCACCTAGGGCTCCAGAACTGTTGGTAGCAAAGGTCTCTTGCCCAGTCACAGACTTAATGCCACACCACTGAACCCTCTGGTGAGATCATCATTGTTATGGCAGTCACGGAGAGGACAACTCCCAGGCATCTCATTCACCCCTCTGCTCTGGCAAGGCATCTCAGATGCTCTGAAGCTGAGATGGAAGAGCTGGGCTTGGTTATTGTTTCTGTGAGAGGTGTTAAGCAATGCCAAGAGCCTAAAGGAAGCCATTAGCAGAGTGCAAACTGCAAGAAACACATATTTGTTTTTGAACCATATCAGCACCTGTCCATGTGGCAAGACTGAAACTGATTCCAGATCAGGGGATTATCCTATCTCCATTCCAGTGGTTTGCAGTGTTGTTGTGAACTCAAGTCTGAGTGGAAGAAAATGAATCTGTGGAGAAAGAAGTGAAATGTTGTTCTTGCCACCACAATGCCTAGCTGGTCTTGGATCTATCTCTCTGGATAATCAAAGCCCAAGTTGTACATATTGAGATTGCATTTCTCTTATCTGTGATCAGGCATTGCTGGAAACAGAACTTGTGAAACAACAGTGCGAGAATAACAATTTTCACTGGTGGGAAACAAGCTGTTCTTGGAGTGTACAGGGGGGTTTGACAGCCTAACCAACAGAGACTGTTATAAACTCTGCCCAGTTCCTCCTGCGTACCCACTGTGGGACCTGGCTCAAGCTCAGTGCTAGGAAAGTGCCTCCACATGCTTCACAAGTCCACCAGATGCATATCTGTATCTTCAGGCTCCTAAGCATTGGCAATCTGGCTATGCTCCATGCCTTGTTTTCAAGTGTGATAAATAGACCATCCCTGGGCTGCTGAAGGAAAAAATGTGTTGAAGGCCAGAAGATGACCAGATGCTTTGGTGTCAGAGACAGCACCAAGTGCCTTGAGTGCTGAGGAAGTCATCAAGGAGGGCTGGGTTTTGGTACTGGTCTTGTGAGACGGGACAGGTCCATTCAGTCCCCATGGAAGGTGGCCAGGGTGTGCAGCCTGCAGGCAGGGCACAAAACTGAGCCCAGCAAGACAACAGCAGCGCCACAATCTCTCTCAAAATCCAGTACCAATTTCTGTGCCCCTCAGCTCCCTCCCATCTTACATATGCAGAGAGTAGAAGCCCAAGGGGCTGAGGGAGCATGCCAGCAGGTGCTTTTCTGTGACCCTGTGCCATGGTGGAATCAGATTGCTTAGAGCTGCAGCAGCAAGAGCTCTTGGTCTCCACCTCCCACCACTTCCCACCTCCCTCCTTGCAGTGGAGAGCACAAACCACATTTTCCCCCATCAGGCTGAAAGTAGAGACCTGGATATGTACAGGGTCCCTGCAGCATCATTTGGGTCTCTACTAACTTAATCCTCTTTGCCACAACACTGGGACAATTGCCTGGCTGGGTTTGATCCATGCTGCTGTTTTCCTGGACCACATCAGTAGCAACATTACCAAAGCACTGCATTAATAGAGTCTGATCTGTCAGATGTGCTTGATTTACATTCAACACAACTCCAGACAGACAGAAGGCTGTGCCTGAGCAGATCCTATTACAAGATTGGGGTCTAGGAGCATGCAAGTGTGTGTGCACAAGGGTTCATGTATTTAGAGAAATAATGTTTCCCCTCCATCCAAGGCCAGGAGACCGAAATCCAAGCAAGCCGAAACTTCTTTACCATTGACGCCATAACAACATTTGAGGTTTAGAAAAGGAGTGGAAAAAATGTGTTGCTGTAGTAAGGGAATTGAAATAAGATCTCAGCCTTGGAATAATGTGCTCTTTAGTGAAGCGGCAGCTCTGCAGCACTTCCACCTCCTTGAGATTTGTGAGGAGAAATGTGTCCCAAAGAATGCTTGTTATTCTGAATGGGGAGAAAACTCAGCTGAGGGTGAATGAAAGACATCCAGGAAAAACAGAGGAGCACTGCTCTGCTGTTCTCCTCCCAGCTCCCGCCTCCCTTCCTCAGCAGAGCAGAAGCATGATGCAGGAGCCTGGTGGGGATCCTGGTTAGAGCAGCGAGCTCATGGAAGCACCTAAAAAGAGTGAGACTGCAGCACAGAGAGGGGAATAAAGTGAATTATGGGTTATGTAGGATGTGGCTGAAGAACAGGGGCATGAACCCCACCAGGAGAGATGGCAGGCAGCTCTCTCCAGTACAGTGCTCCAACAAATCTGACCTGTGAGGTGTCGGACCTTGCAGCCAGACCTCTGCTTGTCTTTCCTCCATAGCTGTTATATTTATGTAGCCTACAGGGTCTGAGAGCTTCCATCCCAGAAAGCTGGTTGTCTTATGTCCTCTTGTCTCTGGCCTGTGGGGACCAGAGCTGTGCAGGGGTGCAGCCAGGACTGAGGCTGCTTCCCAGGGCTCAGCAGCCACTGCCTCTGTATCCGCACAACTGCAGGTGAAAGTCATGGAGGTACAAGGCAGCAGAGGAGACGCCCATAACTTTTCAGTCTCTCTTCTGTGTCTGGCCAGGGGGAATATTTCTTTCAGAACAGGTTTGCATTGATTGCACTTCAAAACAAAAGGCTGCAGCTATCTGTAGTACTCATGGAAGGCAATTAAAGGCAATTTCACATTGCCCATTCTTAAATAACCCTGAGCAATCTGGGCTGCTATGCACAGGTTCAGCATCATATATTCAGTGATGTCAAAGCTGAGTTATGACACAGACAATATCTGGGGTTGTAAGAGATAGCTCAATGAGAAACATCAGTTCAATGCTTGATTATTATGGAAGGAATAGAGGAGAGAAAAGAAAATATGTTTTTTCCTTGATCAATCCATAGTGTTCCAGCACCTTTGCATAGTGTGAGTTTCCATACCTCAGAAAAAAAAACCAAAGTAGAACTGAAGGCGATACAGAGAGGGCAATAGATATTGTCAGAAGTCTGGATTAGTGTCTATGCAAAGGGTAATCAGAAAAGGACTCCTTATCCAGAAAAAAAAAAAAAAAAAAAAAGACAAAACAGTCAGTGGATATGAAGACAAAATTGTCTTTAGGAATAGGAAATAGGAAACTACTGTTTGTCATCCATCCCCTCCCACAAAGGCACCACATGAAATCACCTGGGACATGTTTGAAGCAGGCTGAGGTGGTCCATCATTTGTGGGTTGCTAAGTTCTGAATACCAAAAGACACCGGGTATTGACTTTTTTTTTTTTTTTTTTTTTTTTTTTTTTTTTTTTTTTTTCCCAAGACACTGGTCAATATTTTTCTGGGAAGCACCATGGCAAAGTAGACGATGAAACACCAGAGGACTTGCACTGGGTTCAGGAACCACAAATCCCTCATTGCTTGGAAAGTGTTTGTAGTAGAAGATCACTATATTTTCACCTATTTTTTTGTTTATTTCTAGGCATCCCTTGTCCAGTCCATGACACTCTGTCAGATCAATCTGGTTTGCCCCAGAGTAGTGCAGTCCTTGGGTCAGGACATCTCTGAAACCCCTTGTACAGGGTAGGGTTCACATCCGTTTTTCCCAGTGCAAGTGGACACTTCTGCCTTGAGCTTGGCATAAGCATAAAAAAAAAATTAAAACAAATGTTTCTAGTCCTGATGGATACAGAGAAAAACTCAGGTATGAAGGAATAGGAAAATGGAGGCAATGCCAGCTCCTTGCATTTCAGAAACACAAGTTTCTGGGGAATGGGACCAGGCTGGTGGGAAACTGCAATAGTAAAACCCCATTTTGCATGGATATCTCAACCAAGGTACACCAGTAAATATTGTAAGAGAGGGTAGAGACTCCATATTTTTTTCAGGTCAGTGGCCCAACTCCTAAAGAAAATGCAGTAACTCAGTGAATTTTTCTGAGAACCATGTTATGTCTTAACAGTGTATGGCTGCTGCCTGGGAGGTGAGGGCTGGCATCAGGGTTGAGATCCATGTGAATTTCAGAGTTCAGCTCTAAGCTGAGATTCTCCTGAAGTTTTATGGGAGGCTTCCTGATATTATGTTACCTGTTGGAGGGATTTCAGCAGCTATTCACCCAGAAGAGAGAATTAAGAGTAAGAATCTCCTCTGACCTATAATTAGGATGGATCCAGCACTCCAGACACAACTCAACCAGAACTGCTGTGTTTTTCATTGGAAATGGGCCAGCTAAGCAGCTGAGGCATTATCAAAATCTGGGAGCAAGATCAGCCTGAATCGTCAAGATTACAATGAAAGTTGAATATCGAACAGAGGTTAGTCTGGATTTCATCATAAAAACATACATTTTATTCAGGCTAATCAAGGAAACAGGCTGAGACAGCACTTGGGATCTTGGCTGTGTGGGTACAGATGTGCAAGATGAAAACAGCAAGATCTGTACCAGCGCAGCTCATCCCAGCATGCCAGGCCATGTCATTGATGCAAATTGCACTGCTTGCCGATAGAGCTGCCTCTGTGATCGAAACTCCAGGAAAGGCTTGAGACACTGAATGGACACTCAGCAGAAGTTAACCCAACTGGATGCTGGCCATCCGAAACATAGATGCCTGGTCCTATCTGCTCATTTTGGACCTTTCTGCAGGGAAGGGGCAAAAAAA
>WBMY01001920.1:223878-243643 GCA_013397315.1 Donacobius atricapilla | reverse complement strand
AAAAAAAAAAAAAAAAAAAAAAAAAAAAAAAAAAAAGAAGGCACATTTCTGGGAGTAATTATTCCGCTTAACTTTGACGGTTGTTTTGAGACAGAATTGTTCATCCTCTGGACACTGAGGCATCTGAGACAGCAAGTTTAGACTAGATTCCTACTTTCAGATGATTAACCTTAGATAAATTCCTCACAAGAGTTCTTGAATTTTAAATGCTTCTTCAGATCTATTGCTGACAGCTAAAATATTTCCCTGCAAACTTTCATTCTTTACAGTTTAAAAGAAAAAAGCTCACTGCTCTCACTTAGTGGAGACTTGAGCAGGTAAGGATTTATAGAGCAAATCCTTATAGGAGTTTCAATCAAATTTTAAATAAAGTGGCTAAAACCAGGCAGTGTAGAATGATAATATGCACCATTCTTTTTGCCAGTAACGGGGCATTGCACGTTGTAGGACTTACTTTTCTTAAGTCCTTCCTAGTTACAGTTACTGTAATATTAAGTCTCTGTTCTTTTGGGATACAAGTGAGAAAATTTAATGGAAATTCTGTAGCAATCACAGTTGCTAAATCTGAAGAAAAGTCACTGTAACTGTGAGGGATGTGCTAACTGCTGGCCTGATCCTGCCACCCAGTGTGCACGACATTTGCCTGCTTGAATACTCCCATTAATCTCCAGGGAGCTATTTACATGCAGCAGAATTACAGGTTCACACCAGCCTTCAGAAACATGGCAGGCATCTGATGCACTCAACCATTAATTCTGCCAAGGGAATTGGGGCAGATTTTCCAATGGAGAATATGGATTTTTTTTCTGTACTGTGTTAATAAGCGTATTTTCACACATTCATCTTCTATGGATATAAATATGTACCAAGGGCTAATTCTAATGGATATTGAGATTTTTAATTAACATCTGGAAAGAATTTTGAATTATTTCTTATTGCCTATATGCAATTTTTGGTGGAGGGTGTAGGAGAAAAATTGAATTTTATTGCCCTTCTCCATGTTTAATGAGAAAATTTTGACACTAAAGCAACTGGGGGG
Source organism: Donacobius atricapilla (assembly GCA_013397315.1). Classification (NCBI taxonomy): domain Eukaryota; kingdom Metazoa; phylum Chordata; class Aves; order Passeriformes; family Mimidae; genus Donacobius; species Donacobius atricapilla. The sequence goes on along the minus strand of WBMY01001920.1, from coordinate 242,604 downwards.
AGGAAATGAATCCTCAAAGAGTAGATTTTTAATAAGGGCCAAAAAACCCCACTTATCTACTGATAGATGTACAAAGTATCTGTAGTTTGTTTATTGGCCTCTTGCAAAAACTGGTCAGGCATGTCTGGAGTAAATAATTTGTATTTTCAAACATAACAAACTAAAACAGCAACGTGCAGGATTTTTTGCAAACCACGCCATTGCACATGTGCAAACTTACAAACTTTGCTGCTCTTGCAGGGGTGTAGCTGAGGACAGAAATTTGCTCTTTGAGTTTGGGTGGTTTTGTGAAATACATTTGAAAAAACCCACAATATGTCTCCTCCAGTCATAAGTCAGTGGTTGGGTGACTGGTTTGAATTAGGACCACGAACAAAGACAAACGAAACATAATCCTGCACGTCTGTGCATTCTGGAGGCTTTCCTCTTCATTTGGTGTCAGTACTGAACCAAAAGCATTTAGAGAGGCAATATTATTGAACACAACAAATAGGAAGCAAAGCATAATTTTTGTTAGGGGTAAGTCATCCCTTAGGCAGAGCATTCCATCAGTCTTACTGCATTTCACTGCATTGAACTATGGTTAATTTGTGGTCGGAAAAAATAGAGGCACTGCGGTTCTTGAAAATTGCATACTGTGTTTTCAGTTTAAAAAGAAACAAAAGGCATGTGTTGTAAATATATACCTTTTTCTTTACTTTTAAAAACAAAAGCCCATTTGAATATTTGGTTTAGGTTTCATTTGGCACCTAGAGGAACTACATTATTTCACTGTCCATTTAGGAAAAATTTCTCCGGTGGGAAAAGGAAAATCAGCATGATTGAAGAACTGGCAGATACAAGTCAACTGCGTTCTTGTGTCAAGTTCTTTGCAGAGGCGACAACATGCGCTCCCTAATTGTACAACTACAGAAATGACATTCTTGGTTTGTGCAATGACAATTATTAGCTATTAGAGGAAAATGCCAACATAAATGTTGGACTCGGCCATCATTTGAGATCTTCAACTCAGAATCATAGCTTTTTCCAGAGGGTATATGCCAAGCGTTACAGACCTCAGGCAGGAGTTGCTTGTTAAGGTTTGTTTCTTTGGAGGTCAGGGTAAATGATCAAAATGATGGCTTTGACCTTGAGATTTTTGGCTCAGGGATTGTCATTTGGGACATGTTTTTTACATAGCTGAGCCTTGACCATAGGAACTTCCTTAACAGAGGCATGTAATTTGGATGTTGCTCTTGTTTATATTTTGCTTTCAAAGACTGCATTTTTTCTGCAAATCTCTGAACCCTGAATATCACCTACTGTTTGTCCAAGAGAGATAATCAAGTAGTCAGAAATGAAAGATTCTGTCTTATTGCTTATGCAGTATTTTCAGAAGAGGGAAAACTTCATTTTCCAAGGGGGTGAAGCGACAGTTTGTTAGCTTGAGTAACACATTGGAGATCTCTCAACCCCATGGCCTGTGTTTCTGGGGATGGAACCATGAAGTCCTGGTAGCCTGGTGTTAAAAATGACATGGAGGTAGGAGGGGTGATGGAGAGTTTTGTATAACTGGTTGGTGGACTGAGATGGATGTTCTGAGCTAGCACAAAACTGAATGTACCTCTTCCTGCTGTCACAAATCTATACATCTAANGGAGGGGGGTTTATAGGTCTTTGCTTCCCAAAGTGGCTTTGAAGCAGAAATTCTGATCATGGCATAAGCCTATTTTGTCCAGTTTTGTACAGCTTCTGTTTTCCCTGGACTGTAGTCAGTGTGTCAGTTTGCCTGAGGGAACGTGCACATATTATATTGGTAGATCTGCAGCTGGACATTGATAACAACTGTCACTGGTTCAGCCAGGGCTAGAAACAACGGAAAAAAACCTCATGATAAACTCACAAAACTTGGCTGTAATTTTGCAAGCACAAGTAGTTTTGGAACTTCAGATAAGCTTCCAAAGGTCTGGATCCAGGTCCAAACAAAACCCAAGCTTTAAAATTATGAGGCTTGTGCATTAATAACACTCATATATTTGCTTCCACTTGGAGATGCTAAACATTTTATGGATTTTCACATGCCCTAGTTGGTTCTCTGTGCTGGCTGGGATTGTTAGAGTCCCTCTGCCTTTGCAACTATATAGACATCAATAAAGATGAATAAAGCTGGGCAGTCAGATTCTAATTTATGCTAATCATGTTGGATGGCTCAGAGCACTTCAGCACACATGCTTAGCCAGTGACCTTTCACACTCCCCTTTCTAGATCAAAGCACTTTATTCGCCCCCTTCCAAGAAAATCACAAAGACAAAATTCCCATTCAGCATGCCTTTATTAATCTACAAAGGGCCAAATCCTGACACCTTTAATCTGCTCCTACTCGTCACTGCCATGATTTAAAGTGTAGAGCATTGCCATCAGAGTTCTGGCCCCAAAATCAACATATAGAATGGCCAAATTCTCAGTAGACATAAAAGAAGATGGGACTGCTGCCTTCAGACAGGATCTATCTCACATTTCCTTGAGGCCAAACCCTCTCTTTGTGGAATTGATAAATCCCCGATCCATCTTTTATTTTGTTGCTTACAGCTGAACCCTCACTGTCTTCTTGCACTGATTTGTTGCACTGGCTCTTACCAGTTTGAGCAGTTGTCACTGGGTGACCCTCAGAGAGGTGCCCAGGGCTGAGGAGGTCCTCAGTGTGTGACAGGACCTAATTAGATAACACAAATCTAGGCTTCTGGTAATACAGATTGCTTCAAAACAAAGCACATTTAGAAAATTCCTACCACTGTACATGTGAGAGGATGTATTTGTTGCAATCTGTTCGGGTCTCTGAGTCTCGTTCTCAGGCTGTAACAGGCGAACTCCTGCAAAACTCACTTCCAATTTACAACTGTGTCAAGGAAAAGAGAATCAGGGCATCTGATAAACACACATCAGAATAAAAAGCATTTTCAGCAATTGCAGATTGGTCACAATTTCAGTTTTCCTCCTTCTGATTAATTTCCATACTTCTAAAAAGTCAAACTTCTGTTCACTCCTTATGGTTTATGCTTGCTTATGTTTGATAGGATTTGAGTGTACTTTAAAATAAAAAGAAAACTCATTTTCCATCTCATGCTGAACTTCCTCTTCCAGCAATGTTTTCAGTCTGACTAAATTGCAATTAAAAATATGAACAATACAACTATTTTTTTTAAAAAAATTCATCATTTAGTGGTTGCTGCAAGGATAAAGGGATATATTAAAAACATTGCAATGAATCTATTTCCCTTAATAGAATATATGCTTTTCTACTAAAAACCTTTTCACAACTATCCATGCCTTCCACAGAATTGTCTTCTTTAACTAAAAACATAAATAAAATATAAAATCAGTATTATAACTAGTACTTGAAACAGCTAACAAACCTGATGTTTGAGTCCTGCTGAAAATATCAAGATTTTCCCCAGTAAGTGTACTTTTTAAAGACAGTTCAAGAAATGTCTCTTTTATTAATGCTTCACCTGGCACACAATATGCCGGCTGAAAAGCAATTAATAGGTACTGATAATTATCTGAGATTGAAATTTCTGCTTATATTACTTTTTAATGGTGGTTTTGAAATATTAAAAGCAAGGAAATGGGCAAATCAGATGACTGATTCATAACCCAGATGTAATGTCACAGAGGTTTAATAAAATGAAGATGAATACATGCTTTTAATGAACTAGGACAGAGCTCATATGTTAATGAAACATTAGTTTTCAGACATCTGACCAGAGGGAAGTTCCTTTCTCCTGCTAGTTTGGATCAAAGTTCAGTTGAAGGAGTTTACCACGTGCTTTAGAGCATCAGGTAACAAAGGGGGATCATTTGAACCACAACTACCTTGTGCCTGCTTGGTGCAGTGACATTTTTCTGCAGACCATCAAACACCACTGACCTCAGCACATGCTGTGGGTGCTCCAAAGGTGCTTGTTTTACACTCTCAGAGCTCTCCTAAGGCAATGGCTCTGAGGGGTGTGAAAAAAATAAAAATTTCCTAGACATAAATGCACATTGGCACAAACGGTGCCACATTAAACTGCTACAGTCACAGCAAGTCAACATATGCGCAGACATACTGAGCTGAAAGGCTGTTATTTCATCTTCAGCTCACACTCTTGTGCCTGGCTTTTAAAAACACACCCATTATGCACAGGTTTGTGCTTACATGGATTTTTGCATTATTCTGCAGCCTCTGTAGCGATTTGTTGTTTCATGGCCTCAGTCGGAGTCCTCCACATGGGGTCTGTAGGATGCCTGCAGGACAGAGCCATGCTCTCATCTGGTTTGTGGGAGTTTGCATCACATGATTAATGACTTTTGGTGGTATAAAATGACCTTGAATTAGTAGATGCTGCTGCAGTCCCATTCTATCCTCATAGAAAGAGCCTCAAAAACTTTTGTCTCAAACATGCCAGCCAAAACAAAGGCCAGTGTGATGTTTTAGGAGTTCTGGCTGATCTGAAAGTTTTGTAGGTACAATCACAGGCACTGAGAGCAGAAGGACAATTTTAATCCCGATTGCATACTTCATATGTTCCATGTTTTCTCTGTGTCTTTCCCCACCCAAGTATGGCAGGGCTAAGAAAGAACTCCTCTGATGCAACCACGTGTATTTGCTCTATGGCCTTGACAAACTCCTTCTGTAGCCTGGGTCTCACTCAAATTTAGAGGGTCTTGCTGAAACTTAACTCCTATTTCTGAGCTGCTTTGAGTTCCTTGCTGCCAGATAAATTGTTTTTGACAAGTGCTAAAAAGGGCCATGTTACTACTCCAGCTCAGGCCAAAGCATTTGGCAGCAAAATGAAGGATTTTCAGCCCACTGGCCTGGCTTGCACAATTTGAGTGCAATTCAGTGTCTCCTGGCAGGATGCTCACACCATTGCCTGCCTGTGGATTTGTGCCAGCTGGAGGCTCCATTTGTGTAGATGAAAGGGAGCCAGGTACCAAGTAGATGTTTTACCTCTGAAAGCCTCCTGCTGTGTTTGTTTTATTTAGAATGATTTTCTTGCTAGGGCTTATTTGCCTGCAGGATGGCATGACAATGGTAATCTCTTTGGGAATGATGCAGATGAGTTAATTATTAGTGAGCTTCTGGAAATGGATCCCCAACTCTTTGGTATGATCGGCATGAGAGGCCTTGCAGAGAGTCAGAAATGGACTGCTCCCTTAAGAAAAACTCCCTGGCCTCAGAAAAGTGATGTTAGGCCTTGGAAACTCAAAGTGGGATCTCTGCAGGAATGAGGGTGGCAGTTGTCTTCTGCACCCCTTCCTCCAAATGAAGAAAACTTGAAATAAAACATCTGCAACAGAAAAATCTGGTTTGAGCAATTTAAGCTCATTTTACACTCTGACTGCAGCAACAGCTAAAGGAGATATCCTACAGAAGTGAAAAGGACTTATCTTCCCATGATTCAGGAAATCTGAACAGAGTAATAGGACAGATGCTACTCTTGCAGATGTTTTTTCAGTTTCTGTGCCACGTTCACACGCTTCAAAGATGCTGTGCACTCTGCAGGCAGGGACCCACGTGTCCTTGGGCTTTATCTAACATCTAACCTTGCTTTGATGCTATCTCAGAAGGGGAAGGTCAGGGAAAATTGCTATCTTTTCCCAGCAAATTGAGTAGATAACAGAACTGCAGCAATACAATTTGGCAAAGGAATCTCCTGTTTAAAGTCAGACAGTGGTGTTGGCAGTGCTGCAAGGACATGAGCTCAGGAGGAGCTCTGGGTGCCACAGAGCTGGCAGCAGCCAAGGCTATGACCCAGACAGCTCAGTAGCAAACAAGAGGCAATGGTCCCACTCTGCTCACTGGCATCCAGGCTGTGAGTGATCAGTGACCTTGGGGTCCAGGTTCAGTGTGGCAGCTCAGAAGCCCATGCAGGGTACGTGTCACAGTAAGAGCTGTCATACCTAGAATCATACACAGAACTGGGCTGGGAGGGACTCCAAAGACCATCTAGTTCCAAACCCCCTGCCGTGGGCAGGGATGCCACGCACTGCAGCAGGTTGTCCCATATTGAAGAATGGAGTGAAAGGATGAAGAAAAACATCTTCATCTTCCCCTCCAAGATGGAGTGCTCCTTTCCAGCTCTTCATTGGCTTCTTTCCAGCTCTTCCACGCCACAAAGCAGTCACACCCACAGGGCTCCCTGCTGCACCCCAGGACTATCTGTATCTGTTCACTGTGGTCATATCACACCACATTTCCTCTGTCCCTCCCTTTCCTTGCACGACCTGGAACCGACGGCGTGGCCACACCGCTGACACAGCGCTGCCACTGGCAGGGGACACACGTCAGGCCACCAGCACGCCATGGGGCAAGCCCCACTTTTCCATGTCAGAGGCTCACCCATTCTCAAAATCAATAAGCACAGACAGCATGACAAGTTATGGGTGAAGGTGCATTAACATTACCACTGAAATGCCAAGTAATCTGGAGGAAGTGAAATGAAAATTGAGGAGCTAGCTATCTTTCCAGGGAAATTCAAAGGAGTCATATACATATATATAATAATAAAAATTGATGTGTATATATTTATATGCATCTCTGCAGAAGAAGAGGATGGCCTCAGAAAAGAATTTGCAAAATTCATGTATTTCATCTGGTATGCTATTTCCTCAGATACTGCAAGTGACTGATGTGTGGAGGTTGCTACACATCTATTTCCTATCGCAGACAGAGCTATTACTTAAGTAATCAATATTTAATCTCTATTAGGGAATGTCATTTTTAAACCTACTTTAAAAAGTGCATGTACAGCACTTGATATAAATCACAGCCAGGCAAATCTGTTCTGGACTCAGAATCTTCTCCCATATTTTAAGGGGGGGATGAGCTTTTTCATAGAAAGAAGAGAGAAAGAAAAATTCCAAATATCTTTGATAGTTCTCACTATTTCAGGCAATGGAATGAGCCCAAAATAGCACTGGCTTGATTCATACTCTGATTCTTGCAAGGGTGGTAGAGAACATGGGGAAAGGGTATCAGCATCTGTCCTGTGGAGAGTCAAAAACTGCAGCCAGAGCTGGCTGTAATGATCCCTCTCCCCTGATCACAGAAAGGAGGCTTGGTCAAAGCTGAAACATCTTGCACGAGTATGTCAGCTCATAGCTGGAAGCGCTTGGGGCAGACTGACAGAGAGGAACTCAACTACTAAAGGCTGACGAGGAACGTGGCAATTCAGAATTAATCTATTCCCTGCCTAACTTGGCATGGTCTCAGAAGAAAATGCTGGTCTGGGTCAAATAGTGCAGAAATTTGGATCAGTTCTGGTCAGACTGTTCTCGTTTCTTATTCAACTCATAGTTCCAAAGCAGCCCCAGCAGACCAAGTCACCACGTTTGTGCAGCATCTCCAGCATTGAGCCTAAAATCCAGGAAAAACCCTTTTATCCTTATTTTTATCCTTTAGATAAGATATGAATTTCCCTGTTCCTGCGTCCCAGTGGTTGCTGGTGGCCAGACTGGTCCCAGTTACACTGGTGTGAGCGCAGGGTGCTCCTCCCTGGTCCCCCACCTTCAGCCCTGCTGCTGTGCAGCCCATCCCAGCTGCCTCCAGGCAGCACAGGGAGTCTCAGCCCATCCCTTTACAAGACCTCCCTCATCATCTAGCAGTATAGACTGTTATGCTAAAATGCCCTTATTCATCAGTCAGAGCTATACAGAAGGTGAATTCAGTAGGAACTAGATGGTGGAACTTCCCTAGATTTGAAGTAAAAGTTCTGCCAATTTTAACAGTATTTGAGGAAATCAAGAAAAAGACAAAGATGAGACACAAAGGTGTGTGTCCAGCACTGAAAGATGCCCAACAGAGCAGTTGTCCTACCTTTTGCGAAGATATAAACTTGTGGCTGTTCTCCTAGAAATACACAGGGAATTGGGGCAAATGTAACAGCAAAGAGATGTTTTGTTTGGATGTGACTTGGCTAAAGGTTTTGGGAACACATTTAGGTATTCAGCATGAAGAAAAGCATGGGGGGGCTGAGATTTATCAGGAATAAACACTGAGTCAACAGAACTTCATTATTTACTGTCATGGTTCAAGGCCAGAAGAACGCACCAGGCACACAAAGGACACTCTGGTTCAAGGCAGCTGAAAGTTAATGTTGTGCAATATTTCTGCAGATGTGGAATAACAAACTCTTCCAAAAGCCAGCACTCAGTTCAGCTGAGAGTGAACTCAACAGAGAGAATGAGCATAGAGGAGTACCAGAGGGAAATATGCATCCCAATTATGCTAAAAAATATATATGTATGCCCTTGGTTTTGTTTGCTTCCAGGTCTCTGCTGTCACTGTCACCAAATCCACTGTGGCTTGCTCCTGGGCTCCTGTTGGGAGAGGACCGCAGCACTTGCCATAATAATAATTAAAAAAAAAAAAAGCTCATTGTGACTGAGGGAATAATTTATTTCAGGATCTGCTCCTTACAGACAGTGCAGGTGTGCCAAGGTTGGCTGGGGTTTATAAACATCAGGGACGCTGGTTTTTATTCTCCAGGGTGAGGTAATTGTGTAAGGTAGTGACTGCTGTGGTCACCTCTTCTGCTGCTTGGCACAAGTCGAAGAGAGTATCTTGAGTTATTTCAAGACTGATGGTGTGTGCTGACTGGTTTGATCATCCTGAAGAGTCTGTCTATCAGTGGACCCAGAGACTTTCACTGATCACACCCCTAGAGTTCTCTCGTGTCTGCCAACAACTCCTTACAGGAGCTGCAGGGGAAAATGCAAGGAACACACAGCAAATGCACATGAAATAATTGATGCACAGGAAAAGCTTCACGTCTCTTGTGGAAGTTTCTTTCTCAGATTTGTAGGAGCTCACATTCTCTCTGAAAAGGAATATTTTTTGTCTTGCAGGGGACGTTCTCAATAAGTAATCAATATGATGACCTTTTTTGTTGTTTGTTCGGGGTTTTTTTTTTGTGGGTTTTTTTTTTTTTTGGTTTTGTTTTTTTTTTCATTTGTCTGAAAAAAGGCAGTTTCACTTGGTTCCCCTCCTGGGAGAGGATCTGAGAACAAAACACGCCCTGAAGGAATGAACCACTTTTTAAATGTTCTGCTGGAAATCTCTGGGATAGCAAGGTTGAGGCAGATTTAATAAAATGATGAAACACACTTGAATAAATCTGTGATAGTGGAAAACACTTGCAGGAGTCACAGAAGATGGATATAACCCAAAATCTCCACTTGTTCTTTAGATTTTTCAATATCAAAGACTCCTTCTGTGTTTGGCTTAAGATTGAAGGCTTGTTCATATTTCTTAAAAAATGTTTGTCCTCACCTTCTTCAAGCAGTTTGTTTTAAATTCAGAGCTTGGTGTTGAGACACTATATTTATGCTTGCAGTATCAAAATAGGCCTTGGCAACGTCTCCTCCTACAAATTACAAGTATTTCTAAAATGGTTCAAACCGTTGTGTATACACAGAGATACTGATTAATAGATACAAGACAGCAGAAGCAGAGCTCTTCCAGCAATGTCTATACAGCAGTTTTGAGCTGAAATTCTGTGATGCACAGCCTTGCTCCAGAATTCACTGTTCCAGGCTTCTGCTCCAAACGGGGCTGTAAATTACCATTTCAATGGCTTAGCTTTAATTAACCATTTTCCCAAGTAAGATTCCAAATAGTAAAAGTGAAGGCTGTGGGTATCAATTTCCAGGTTTTCTAGTATTATGCAACCCTCTAACTACTTTTGTGGGGCTTTTTTACATTTTCCAACTTTCTCTAAACCCATATAAATGATCATATTTTTTTTTCAGCTCTAACTCCTAAGTAACTCTCTCTAAACCCTGTGTAATACTCAATATGTTTTGTTCCCATTTGAGGGTTTACATTATTTCAAAGAAAAGTGCAATCTCAGTGAAGTTGAAATGTATGGTTTTGGTTTCAGGGCTACCTCTCTCTGACATAAAACTACTAAGCCTTTATTGAAATATATATGATTCTACCGTAAACGCCCCTTTTATAGAATGCACCTGGTGAATATAATGGAAAACATATTTGTTACTTTTATAAAACTGAGCAACTGTTCTGTAATAATATATAGTCCATTTGATATTTAAAAGGTCATAATTTTACACAAAGAAAAGAAAAATGCAGGCAGGGTAAAAAGTAACACTAAAAAATGTTGCTGCACATCTCACACATCTGCTTTTGTATAAGGCTGACAAGAGCATCTGACTCCATGCAGCTCCCTCTAATCACAGACCAAGAGGACATCTCTGTACCTCACTGCCCCCCATTTCCCAGTTCGTAACAGTTTCATCTCCCAGTGCCTTGGGAGACAAGAACACAATTCCCATATTTTTTTTTTCTGTGGGGAGAACTGAAGTGTGGGATGGAGAAACACATTTCCAAATGCCACACAGGAAGCCTGCAGGAGAGCTGGAGCAGACCCAGGTTTGCCAACTGTAAGATCAAGTTCAAAGAGCCTCGTCTGAGTGGTTGCACATAACATGTATTAGGAGCCCCAGGAGACCACGTGCTACCTGACAGTGCAGGAGTGTGAACCACCCCATAGCGGAATACAAACCTCCTGTACCTGGAAAGACAAGTTCAACATCTGTGACAGCTCTTGCAGCCATGGGATCAAGTCCTGATCATGGATGTGCAGCACCACAAGGAGGAAGAACATCCCTGGAACAGGTCTGAAGTATCACCCATCCTTCCAGTTAAACAGTACAGGGAATCACAGCCTCTGAGCTTTTCCTCACCTAATTTACACTTAAAGAAATGGAGACCCTATATGTACTTTGAGTACTGGGAGACCTCGCTGCCCCGTTGAGGCATTCCAGGTGTTGAAAGAGGCTTACAAATAAGAGGGAAAGTGATTCTTTGCATGGGAAGACAGTGATAGGACAAGGGGAAATGGTTTCAAACTAAAACGGGAGATTTAAATTAGCTATTAGGGTGAAATGAGTTCCTCAAAGGGTGGCAGAGCACTGAAACTGTTGTCCAGAGAAGCTGTAAATGCCCCATCCCTGGAAACGTTTGAGGCCAGGTTGGATGGAGCTTGGAACAACCTGATCTTGTGGGTGGTCCATGGCAAGGTGGTTGGAACCAGGTGACCTCTATGGTCCCTTCCAACCCAAGTCTTTCTATGACTCTATGTTTGACAGCTCTTACTGTATGACATTCAGCCAGATGGGTTTCTCCCTTTTTGAGTCTGGTTTTATTAAGATTATTGGTGAAATTCACACCAATGAGCTTAGACTCACCCTAATGGCTTAGGGCATAAACAAATTGAAGGATTCAGGGGCCACAGTAGTTAGTATTGAGAAGAAGCTGCTGCTAAGCTTTTGGAGAAGACTGGTGCCCTCAGTGTTCTTGTTCTATTTCTCAGTGAATTCATGCATAAAATGTCATTATTCCTTCCCATCTCTCCTTTTTCTTTTTTTTTAACTGAACTTTGGCTATGCTTTTGCATCACACCAAGCACAAACCCCTTTCATAGGATGTTCAGTCTGGCAAGAAGTATTGTTTACTTAGACAGAAGCCTGTGTGTGTAGGTGATATAATCACCCCTCCATGAAAGACCCACAGCACCACATTGCTGGGGGAAGGATGACTCTTGTTCATGAGACACAGATTGCATATGACATTGTCACCTTGTTGTGGGCAAAATGTGGAGAGTTTCCGTTCCCCTGCCCCATTTAGTAGTAACGTTGAAACTGGCTTAACAAAGAAGAAATTGGTCCTTTTTTCTTTCCGTCTTTGTTTTTTTTTTTTTTCTTCTTTAAAAATTATTTTTATTTCTATTTTTTTTTCAGTAGCTTAAAATTTAAGAAGCTTTTGGCTTCACTGCCTTTGATTGCAGAAGTGTTATGAACAACAATTTGTAATAAACAACAACTTGCATTAGTGCATCAAATATGCTGGGGTTCCTTGCAACTTTTACGGAAAAAATGCTTTCTTGCAATACAAACACTTCCTTCCCTTGAGGAAAACAAACAACAACTCCAGAGCTGAACTCTGCAGCAAATGGTGTTTCCAAAAGCTGAGGGCTCCATGATGCAAATCCTGATGGGGACCCCACAGCCCATGCTCTCTCCCTGGCTTGGGAGGCTGCCTGGCCCTGTACGTGCCGGGAGATCCACCCCCTGCTCAGGTCCTGGTCTGATGGGCTCATCCCTCCAGCTGCTCTTCATTTTCCTTCCCTCTCCATGTCCGTTTATCTCCCCCCCTCTTCAAACCTCTGCCCCTTTCTTTGTTTTTCCTTTCAACTAATCCCTTCCTGCTTTTCCCCTGGCCCCTTCTGTGTTACATACACACACACATTTTTCTATCCAGGGAAGTTAATTTAGATTAAAGGAAGGCATAGATTTAAGAAAGAATAGTTGTCCCTTAAAAACTCCACAGAGATTCTGGAATAAAAGCATTTTCAAATGAACACAATTCTTTGTATGCAGCAAATTAAACCAATTCAGTTTGAAATCCTGCTAGAATTGCAAGTGCTCATCTGATCATGCACAAATTTAATTGGGAACATCTCCCCATGCCAAAGTTGCCATAAAGACAAGATCCTGTTCCACTCCCAGGCTTGCATGGATACCCCTCCAAACCATTCAAAGAAAGCAATACATCTGCCTCCCAGCCATCCATGAAGAAATCAGGGAGCTAACACAATATTTGCAAGCCAAACTCTGCTCACTCTTCTGCAGTATTTGTCTGTTTAGACTGCAAACTCTGGGGTGAGAAAAGTTTCTCCCTCTGTTTTTTATGTGGTGCCTGGCACAGAGAGATCCCAGCCTTCATTGTCGGGCCATGGCACAGCAAACAAAGAATTCAGAAAAAAGGGTTGTGCTTTCACAAGTGCCTCCCAGTCCCAGGCAAACTGAACTCCCTGTGACATCTGCGGGGCAGCAGTTTTCACCCCACCTGACTTTAGCAACCAAACTTAGTCAGCTGCTCTCAGAGGCCTTCTTCACAGAAATGTGGTAGAAATGGGATCCCCTAGAGATATGAAAGAAAATGTTTAGAGCAGAAACCACAAAACTTCTCCCAAGCAAGCCTGAGAGCCACAGGATTGATCTGGCCTCAGTTAAGTGCCTCAGGTTGTATTTCCAAATACACCTACAGGCACTTTCCCCTGACACAGAGCAAATTATATGAAAAAAAAAGAAAAGAAAAAAGAGAGAAAGAACGCAACAAATAAAAAAGGGGGTGAGAATAGAACGTGCCTCAAATTTGCATGGAGCAAAATCATGAAAGTTGAACTGAGCAAAGGTTAAAATCCAGCTGGACTAGCCAAGTCTTCAAGCAGGGAGTAGCTCCATGGCTGCTCATGTGCTCAGTGACTGGCCACTCCACATTTATGGTGGTGCTGGGATGCAACCTTTGCTCTTCCTACTCCAAAACCACAACTTAGTGTGCCACACCAGCAGAAAACCTCAGGGCAACACTGGGCACTCCTGCGGAGAGCTCCCAGCCCCAGCATCCCAGCTGCCTTATGAGATCTTGGATTAATTCCTGAGGGCAGTATTTGGAGACCCCAGGGTGACAGCTTCAAAGGATTGAAGCGGCCCAGTTGTGCTGGTTCAGCTGCCCACGTGTTTTGAATGAGGAGTCACAGAAGATGGGTACTTGACTACTACAGGCTACCCATTAATTCTTCCATGGTCACACACTGTTCTGCTACTTGCACTGGGACAAAATGTGTTCACCAAGGCCAGAGCTGACACCCGCAAACTGAAGGCATGGCTCCCCTTGTGGGGTGGTGACTGTGTCCATGGTGCCTGAACATCTTTGGAAGATAACCCAGAGGACAAAGCCCAGCCTCTAAGGTAATGGCATTGGAACAGCTCTTTGACTTTGGCATCAACCTGGGATAATGATCCCTGGCATTAATATTTACAGCTAACAGGGTTTTGTTGCATATCTGGTTGCCTATCTGTAGATGACATTTGCTACTTGCTGTGCAGGAAGAGGCTCGCACAAACAGCAGCATGTTTTCCTACCTCTGTCAATCCCTACTATGAACTTCTCTGGGACAGGGGTTACACCCTGCTTCATAATTACTCTCCAGTGCTCACAAGAACACTTCTAAGCCTGAAAAGCTGGCTGGAGAGCTGGCCAGACCTCTCCTTGCCATTGGGAAATCCACTGACGTTCCAGATTTAATGGGAGAGACAGGAAATGACCTGTAGCATCAACCATTGACATTAATTTCAGCTGAAAGGGGACACCGGCAGCCGAATACCGGTGCAAACTCATTTCCTCTCCACAGCTGTCGCAGTCTCCAGTTCAGCTGAACTGGAGTTCAGGGCTGTGGTGAGACATGTTGGCCACATCTATGCCTGTAAAGTAAACAAGAGCACAACACGGTTGGTGTTTTTGTCCTAGACCAATTTATATTTTGGCCCAGACACCAGGGAGAGGATGTCAGCTGGGTTTCTCCAGGGTTTCTTGGGAATGATGGCTCCTCAGCAGCCCAAGCTATCATGCTTAGTGGTCCCAGAGGTCCTACATCGACAGATGTCCCTCTTCTCTCTTGCACTCACTCTTCAGCTTTCTGAACCATCCCAATCTCTTACAGCACATTGTCAATGTCACCCACAAAGCTCACGGACAAATTATTATGCTGGTGGCCCCAAGTGAGATTACGATCTCTGAGTCTCAGAAGTCAGTCCTAAAAGGCAATGGATTTGCCCTGAGAGAAAAACAAACCAATATCTTCCTGAAAAAATCCAACAACAACCCACACATGTTTAGGACCAGGCCTGTGGCTGCCCACAACCCAGAGGCTGTGTGATCTCCTGGTTTAGGGAAAGGTGTCCCCGCTCATGACAAGGAATTGGAACAAGATGACCTTTAAGGCTCCTTACAACCCAAACGAGTCTGTGATTCTATGATTCTATGAAGACAGGGACACCTGGGACCAGTTGAGATGCAATTCCAAATAGCACCTTGTTTTACTGCTGGCATCAAATGCCCAGTCCAAACTGATATTACCAGTCCAGGATCTCTAAGGCTTAAGGCATTAAGAACCAGGCATCTCTGGCTTCAGATTATTGGAAATCATGCCAAGTTCATCTATCTATAAATTGACCATCCCTTTATTTTGTTCTTTAAGGCGCTTTCATATGGGAAAATAAACCTGGAAGAGTCAGAAACCTGAGGCAGTTATGTTCCAGGTAAGGGTGTTATGAGGGTTTCCTCACCTCTAGCTATGAAGCTCATGAACTTCAGAAATCCTTCCTCATAAAATAGATACTGGGATCTCTTGTGCTTGACCCAAAAAAGCCCACAGATGTCTGCTGCTGGCTTTCCTCTTGGTCTAGGCTCTCCTAAAGCTTCCACAGATGTTTGCCTTTGGGTTGAAGCCTCTTCCCAAGCAGCTCAGTCCAAGTAGCTCTCGCAGCATGATGCTTTGCTGAACTGGCAGAAAGCTTCTCTGGATATTTTTGCTATTTGGAGAGTGATTTTTCTCATGAATTGAAATAAATGACTGAACTTGTTTATGTTACGTCATGGAGGGGGATAAAGCCATCGATGCAGTTTCACCTGCTCTGTTACATACGCATATACCAAGCAGGTGCTTTGGAGAATCCCCCCTGAATCCAGAGCTATAAAGTTAGCAGTTAATCTTGGGGTAATCTTCAGCCAGTGTCAGTCGGCAGCACCTCTACGTGTGCTGGCTCAGGATGTGGCCCCAGCATCAGGGGACTGCTGTGCAGCCGGGGACCAGAAAAGGGCCCAGAAAAGGAGTCACTGCTGCCAGGGGACTCTCTGAGCTCCTGGGGGATTAGCAGGTCCCATGCCTGACTGGAGCTGCGTGGAAAGAAGGTGCATTTTTATTGCTGAAAATGTTTGGGGAGCCAAAAAAAAAAAAAAAGAAAAGAAAAAGAAAAAGAAAAAGAAAATCACAGTATCACAATGCTGCTTCTGCTTTGCATGGCATTGTCCGTTTCATCTCCCCAGAACAGCCCAGTGGTCTCAGGGATCACCCTCCCTTTTGCTGTCCCCATCAGCAGCGTGTGTTTTCTGTTGGGAAGGAGAAAGAAACGAGAGAGGCTGCTTTGAGGGTGGGAGAGGTCACTCATTTAAGGCTTGTTTTTAATCCCTTTTCTGCTGCAGACTTCCTGTGTGTCTGTAAAAGCACATCTAACCAGGAACCATGGCATCTCTAATATTATCCTTTAGCAGGTGACATCTCAGTTGCCCCTCCATGAGCTGAGTGAGACCTATCAGATCTCCTGTGCCTGCAGTGGGAAAGGCAAAAGTAGAAGATCACACTTTTTAAAGTATTTCTGCATGTGCTTTCCCCCCATATTTCAGGTAGAAAGACATTTAAAAAGAAGCTTTGTTTTCCACGCAGTTTCACATTTCAAAATTCTTTCTTCTATCTCTTTTTCCAGTAGGTTTAAGTGAAGAGCAGTTTTCTCTAAGGGTTCAGAACTTATTTTTTTTATCAGCAGTAGATGGAGTAGGGTGAGGGAATAATGAGCATAAAAATGTGAATTAGAAAGGAAGGAAGAGGGGAAGGAAGGAAGGAAGGAAAGAAAGAAGAAAAGGAATTAAAAATCTAACTCATTTAAAAATGGCTTTTCATAAATCTTACCTTTCTGGTTAAAATTAAATGGTAATTGAAAATTATTTTTCTGCAAAATATTTTCTTATTGATGAATCACATCTTAAGTATTCTTGCAGTCAAAAACATTTGTTTTCATCCTTATTTATTTCTGCATTAAATGAAAGCAAGCTGAGATGTGGGAAATTGCTTTGATGGAAGGTATTTTCTGAAATCTGTGTATTGCTTAAATTCCATTCCAGATCTGTTTTAGACTTACCCAAATTGAACGAAACCTGCAAAGTGTTTGAATTTCACCCATCACTGCTGTTAATCCCTCTTTTATTCCCATCTCAAAAGAAGAGAGGTTTCATCTGTGTCCCTGGGAGGCATCAGAAAGATGAAGCCGCTCCTTACCCCGCATTTAATTTTTTTGAGAATATTCAGCCTCCAGGATGCTCAGGTACTGCTGGCTGGACTCTGAAAAGGACTCTGAGGTGCTTGTCTTCCCCTCCAACTGCAGGCAGCATCTGTGCTAGTAATAAATAACCTTTTGGGCTGCCATTTGAGATGTGAATTTCACGCTGTTTCAGCAGGACACAGAGCCTCGTCCTAAGCTGATCCTCCATCCAAGGCAGACCTGGCCTGTGCCCCCACAGACACCAAGGTGTGAGCAGGGCCGGTGCCCAGTGATGTCCTGCACTGCACTTGCCAGACACCGTCAGCCTCAGCTCTGCCCTGAGCCAGGGGAGGCATCTCTGGCTTCCATGGCCTTTAAATGATTTTCCATCCACGATTGTATGTGGTAGCCCTATGGCAAAGAGCTCCCCCTCTTAAATATACATTGGGGAAAATGGCTCTTCTTTTGTTTCTTTTTTTTTTTTTTCTCTGAACTTGCCACTAACTAATTTCATCTGACATGCCCTGGCTCTCGTATTAGAAAAGACAGCAAACAGTCATCTTCTATTCATATTTTCCAGTCTTGCAATCTCTATCATATCCCCTTCCGTGGTGTCTTTCCCAGCCTGGGGAATCAGAGTCCATTTAATTGCACTCCTAGTCTATTTGAGAAATGAATTAATCTGTTTAATTTTCTGTTCAGTCTATTCTTAACCTATTGTTAGGGTTTGATGGTCTGGAGCCACCCTGGTGTCTGGTCTGTGCTAGACTGCTTTATAGGGCCCACCAAGAAGGAGAACCTCTGGACATAAGCTCAGCAGAGGCTGGATCCATCTCATGGCATCCTGGACACCAAAGCCAACCCTGAACTATTCTTGAAGGGTGCCAGTCCCACTCACTGACTTGACAGGCAGTCTAAAATGGTTATTTTCCCCATTCACTGCAATGCCAAAAATGATGAGCCCGGGCCCATGAACACCTTTGCCCCAGTAAAAGGCAGTGCTCAGTAAGGGGATGTGCCCTTTAGCAGAGCAGGGAGCAGACCCAAGCAAGACATCCTTCCCTCACTCTCTGGTCATCACCCTTTGGGTTTTGCCCCAACCTTCTCCATCCACCCCTCTGTGGTCACCACCCTATGACCTTACAAGTGACTGATGCTGAGGTGACTCCTCACTGGTGGGGTGCTGTGAGCCTGCCCACAGTGCACTGCGTCAGCCCACACTGCTAATTGTTTTTCCTAACTGGTTTTCTTTCCTATCTGTAATTAATTCAGTCCCGCTCATTTACGATCACGTGAAGTGACACGCGATAATAAGCAGCAGAGGAAAGCCGCGCTGGAGCAGAGGGAGGAGGGCTCAGCATCTGGCAGAAGCTTTGCAGGATCAAGCCTCTAAGTGGCTGCAATTCAGTGATGATTTAGCTTATTTGACCTGCGAAATGTATCCCTGGAATGCGTGTTTGCAGCTGTCTCTCATGCACACCTCCTCAGCATCAAAACCTGCTTATGTCTTCTTTTCATCTGCACCAGATGGTGGCTGGGACACCAGGGGCCTTTCTTTTTTTTCCATGCCATCCACAGAGGGCTTGACAGAGTGAAGAAGAAAGGTACTTCTACCTTGGACAGACCTGCCAAACGTGCCCTGAAGACCCCACACCCTGTGTCTGCTAATTGCACCAACATTGTCTTGCAGCATAAGCCATTCCAGCTCTGTTTTCTTTCAAAGTGTATTTGTTTTACAGCTGACATGTTTATATATGTTAACTGTTCGCTATAGATATCTGTCAGCTTCAACTGGCAAAACCA